>PVJO010012828.1:0-53916 GCA_004026905.1 Hystrix cristata | reverse complement strand
CCACGATATAACTCTCCCAATAATTACAGTAGTCATAAACCAGAAACAGGAGAGAAAATATGGACATTTCTAGAGCACATATCTTTACCTACCATTCAGTGGAACAATTTGCAAGTATTGCATTGTTAGATCACAAATACTAGCCTTTTGCTGTATAAGCTCTTTACTATCTGATCTATTATTAATTTAAAAATACATAGTCTTTAAATAAAACCATGAGCAAAAACTCAAATAACTAACGATCTACCCAGAGGAATAATCCAGTGCATTTATTTATTTATTTATTTATTTATTTTAGATTTTTACTAAAATTCATCCCAAATTACACAAACTTACAGGCATTTACACAAGCTTACAGACCACAATTAATTGTGCCTTTTGCTTATGACAGTGAGCAATGTAAACAACTACCTACATACAGCAGTAAGTCACAACTATATAAAATTACTATAGTACCCAGTGTACGTGTCATTGATTTAAGTTTGGGTCATTAGGTTCTTGTTTTTAAGATATCATTATTCCTCTGGATTCCCATTTCCCTCCCCCTTTGCCCTCTTCTTGTTCCCTTGAACTCTTTGTCTATTAGCTTGTATCTAATCCTTCGTCCTTTTGTATCCATTGTTTACTCTTTTCTTTTGTTTATATTTTACCTCACTAAATGAGGGATACCATGAGGTATTCCAGTTTGCTAGTCTGGTTTATTTCACTCAACATTATATTTTCCAGGTCCATCCATTTTCCCACAAAAGACTCTAGTTTGTCATTCTTTATAGCTGAATAGTATTCCATTATGTAGAGATACCATATTTTGTTTATCCAGCTATCCATTGATGTGTATACTGGTTGGTTCCAGAATTTAGCTATTACAAATGTGCTGTTATAAACATTGTTGTGCAAGTATCTCTGTAGTATGATGTTTCTAGCTCTTCAGGAAAGATACCTAGTAGGGGAATGGCTGGGTCATATGGGATTTCTACAGTCAGACTCTTGAGAAATCTCCATACTGACTTCCATAATGGTTGCATTCCCACCAACAATGTAGGAGGGTTCCCTTTTCACCATAGCCCTGCCAGCATTCATTATTGTTTGGCTTCCTAATGACTGCTATTCCTTTTGGGGTAAGATGGAATCTTAGAGTTGTTTTAATTTCCATTTCTCTAATAGCCATAGATGTTGAACATTTTTTCATGTTTATTGGCCATTTGTATTTCTTCTACTGTGAAGTATCTGTTCATTTCTCTGGCCCATTTCTTGAGTGGGTCATTGGTTTTATGTAGTTTAATTTTTTTGAGTTCTTTGTATATTCTAGATATTAGTCTTTTGTCTGAGGAGTAGGTAGCAACGATTTTTTTCCCATTTTGTGGGTTTTCTCTTCACCCTCCTAATGGACTCTTTTGCTGTACAGAAACTCTTTAGTCTAATGTAGTCCCATTTGTTGATTCTTATTGTTATTTCCTGTGCAATTGGGGTTCTGTTTAGGAAGTCCCTTCCTACTCCTATGTCTTCAAGTGTTTTACCTATTCTGTCTTCCAGAAGGTTTAATGTTTCTGTCTTGATGTTTAGATCTTGATCCATTTTGATTTTAATTTAGTATATGGTGAAAGATATGGGTCCAATTTCATTCTGACAACCAGTTTTCCCAACACCATTTGTTAAATAGGCTATCTCTCCTCCAATGTATGTATTTGTATCCTTTGTCAAAGATCATATATTTGAATATGTCTGGAGAAGTTTCTGTGTCCTCGATTCTGTTCCATTGATCTGTGTCTGTCTTTATTCCAGTACCAAGCCATTTTTATTACTATTGCTTTGTAGTATAGCTTGAAGTCTGGGATTGCTATGCCACCTTCTTTGGTTTTATTGCTCAGTATTGCTTTTGCTATTCGAGGCTTCTTCCTTTTCCGTATAAATTCTAGGATTGTTTTCTCTAGATCTGTGAAGTATGCTGTTGGTATTTTGATTGGAACTGCATTGAATCTGTATAATAGTTTTGGAAGTATGGCCATTTTAACAATATCGATTCTACCTAACCAGGAGCAAGGGACATCTTTCCATTTTCTGATATCCTCTTCAGTCTTTTTTCAGAGTGCTATAGTTTTCTTTGTAGAGGTCTTTCACTTCTTTAGTCAGGTGAATTCCTAAGTATTTCATTTTTGTTGAAGCAACTGTGAATGGTATTGTTTTCATAATTCCAATGCATATATTTAGAGCAGGTTACTTTATACTGTTGTTCCTTAAAACTATGTGACTAGGCTAGGGGCCAACAAGAAGGGTAGATGAACCTGGAGAAGACGGTGTGCAGGGGGAAAAGTTTCTGAAGTGGCCGCCTGTGGTGAGGTCCTTGGATTACACTGGGAATTGGCACCCCAGGAGTCTTAAGTGTGTGGACCTGCCTGTGCACCACCAGGGAGTCACTCACAATTGAACCTTCCTTTTTCCTCAGAAATCTGACAGCAGATTTTAGACACTTTGTGAAGGAATCAAGGCTCAAAGGATGATTTTCAATCACTAATCAAAATAAAATTAAATGTATCAGCTATAGGCATCCCATTAGTTAGGGCACCTGTGTACACCCAACATTTAGGCGCACTTTATCATCTCTTATTTCCAGAACAACATGGCATAATAAATATTATTAACCTACAATTGAAAAACCGAGGTTATGTTTCCTCATATGCAGTACAGATGGAATATAGATAGATATTTAAACGATTTCTTCATATACCTGTGATCGATCTTTCAGTACTGTTATAATTTTATCCCCACAGAAGAAATGGTGACAGGGTTCCCAGAAACGAGAGAGGGAAGAAGAAAAATATATATTTTGACACTCATAAGGGTAATGTGATGAATTCATATTTGAAAACACATCATCTGCATGACGTACACAGGTTTTAAAATAATATTTACTACTTTGCAAGGCACAGAAAAGGTCAAAGGGACTAGGAGGGGAAACTATAGCAAAACAAAAACAAAAAAGCACGTGTTACAAGCCAGACCTGAAAAGAACAAACCCTGTGACAACTATCTGATTGCAAGAAACCTTCCCGTTTGCCCTGCCGAAATTCCAAAGAACTAGTAATTAGGGGACTCAGGTGTGAGATGACAATGAAGCCAGGAGGAATGTATATTGCGAAGAGATTCACTCTCTAACGACTCTCCCTCTTCGTTTCTGGTAAAAGGGAAACTGTCAAATGGAGATTGTCCTAAGGAAGTCAAGTATAACCGAAAGTGGAAAATTAAGTAAAAGTTGACATAGTGAACACTGTAATGACTTGGCATATTTGTCTCCAAAATCCCAAATTGCTGGGAAGACCAGTGAAAGGATAAATTGAATGACTGATCTCTGAAGAATCTAACAAAGAGATATATATCTATATCTATCTAGATATCTATATCTATTTAGATATATAACTTTTATGCATATGAGTGAGACTATAAGCTGTAAATGACTTTGTTAGAAGAATTCCAGTGTTTCTCTCTCTCTCATTCATTTATAGTCTCACTCATATGCATAAAAGTTCTAGGCCCATTCAGAATTATGAACAGCCAGCCAACAATTACCTGTGGAAAGTCTCTCATAGGGAGACAAAGACAGTAGGGGAATACAATTGAGGGAAATAGAGACTGTGTCAGGAGAAAGTAGGAAAGAAAAAAAAAAAAAAAGGAAGAGGCCAGTTACTATACAACTAGGTATATGGATGAATGAACGCATATGGCTATAGATAGACTAGATCATGAATGTTCACAGCAATAAATTATGCTATATGCATACAATGGAAAATTATACAATAATAAAGGAATATATTACTATCTGTTTTATATCAATTATATAATCCTTAAAATTCTTTGCTGGGATTGTGATTTACTGAAATTACATTGACTCTGTAGATCACAATGGGAAACTGAAATCTTAAAAATATTGTTACTCATAAATATGAAATATTCTCCATTCACTTAGATTTGCACTGGTTTATTAATCAGAATTTTGTAGTTTCCCTATATAAATATCATACATGTTTTGTTAAATTTATTCCTATGTAATTCATCGCTTGGTGGAAGGGAAATAAGGAATACGTTTTAAATTTCACATTATACTAACTCATTTTTGGTATATAATAAAACAATTGACTTTTACATATTAATCTTTCATACAGCAACTGTATTATAATTGCATATGAGTTCCAGGAGCTTTTTTTTGGAATAAAACAGACAATAATGTCCTCTGAAAATTATTACATTTTATTTCATCCTTCCAAATCTGTACAATTCATTGGATTCTGTTTAATAATACATACATTTTTAGGATAAGGTATTTCTATCAATTTTAAGCAGAGATCTTATTCCGTAGTTTTTCCATCTTATTAATGTGGTTTTCTAGTCTAGATATTATAGTGGAG
Source organism: Hystrix cristata (assembly GCA_004026905.1). Taxonomy (NCBI): domain Eukaryota; kingdom Metazoa; phylum Chordata; class Mammalia; order Rodentia; family Hystricidae; genus Hystrix; species Hystrix cristata. The sequence goes on along the minus strand of PVJO010012828.1, from coordinate 49,516 downwards.
TTGGCCTCATATCATTGATTAGTAAGCATTTCTTCTGTCTCAGTTTTTTGTAAAAGACTGTAGAGCACAGACATAATTTCTTCCTTAAATATTTTTCACCCAAAAGACCATCTTGTTCTCTGCCCTCTATTTTGGAAGGTTATTAATTGTTGATTTAGTTCACTTGATATGGTAAACTTACTTAGATTACCTATTTTTTCATGGCGTTGAAAGAATTGTTCTTTATATCCAGGTTACCAAATTAGGTATAGAAGTTTTCATATTTCTCTGTATTCTCTGCACACCCAAGGGCTGAATAGTGATGACGCCCTTTCATTCTGATCTCAGCAATTTGTGTCTTTTCCACGTTAAATCAGGCAGTGGGTCCTCAAGTTCATTGATCACTTCAAAGCATGAGCTTTTTATTTCAATGATATTCTCTATTCCTTTTCTTTCTCAGTTTCACTGATTTCTTCTTATGTTATTATTTTAGAATTCACTCCCTCTGTGCTTAGAAAGAGCTTACTGTAGGGCAACACGATGTGTCACACAGTCAGCAGCCTCATATTTGCCACACTTCTTGAGTGCATCAAGAGGTGACATCAAATAATTGACCTGGGACATCTAGGTTTGTGCTGAATAGAGCTTATGTCTGCACAATGGCAAATTGGCCTAATGATGGGGGCTATTTTCAGGAAGTACCCTTTTCACTAAACGACACATAGGATCTGTGCTGGATATTCAATTACTGAGAGAAAGGTGCTATGGTGACATCTCTAATAGTTGATTTGCCTATTTCTTTTTTTTTTCAATTCTATCACTTTTTTGCTTCACACGCAAAATGTGATCAAATTATATAATGAATGTTTAAATTTTAAAAACTATTACAGTTTGTCACTATTTACAAGCTATTTTTAAACTACTACTTTAAAAATAAACTATTATAGAATGTTTAAATTTTTAAAAAATTAATAGCAAAAGTTTAAAAGACACATTGCTATTAATTCCCCTCAAAATATTCCCCTCACTTCGAACACATTTATCTCATTATTCTTGTCTCTTTACAAAGCAGTCCTGGAAGTCCTCTTCTGTGAGTGTCTTTGTGGGGTTTGATCAGAATGTGATGAGTACTGCTGCCTAGTCCCATCCAGTGGAAAGAAAGACATAAAAACATTATGCTGTGTCTTCCACCTTACTCACTGGATCTGGGCTCTTCCCCAAAGTCAAAATGACCATGAAAAGTAAACATTTTGATTGAGTCAGGAACTGAGGCAGTCATCAGAGTGCAACATAAGAAGAGTTCCAGGACCACTTCAGAAAGTGGCAAGAATGACAACATAAGTGTGTGAGAGGCAAGGGGGTTGGTTTTCAAGTAAATTAAATGCAATTTGTCTATTACTGTCACATTTTTAAAATTTAATGATTTATCATATTTTTCTATCACACCTTTTATTTATGTGGTCTGTTCTTAAGTGCATAATACACAAATGATTATTGTTTCCTTACACTGTTGATCTTTACATCATCAGGTAATTCCCTTATTTTATGCATAAGAAGGTAAAGAGACATTTTAGCATTCTTCCATTTCCCCAGTATTGTAAAAATACCCAGAATCAAAATTTCTCTAAGGCACTGTCCAATATTTTGGCTAATGTTGATAGCTGAAGAATCCACTGTTCCATGAAGGAACTTGATCACTATCTTAGATCAGAATTGATGTTCTTTGTAGATAATTATATTTCATAAGAGAAAGCAGAAACTAGGACATAGATCAATTTTCACTGGAAGAAATGCTCAGCAAACATAATTGATAGAGAGACTACATGGATAATTATAAAGTTGGTTTAACCAAACGATTGATAAAATTATTAAGTAAAACATTGAAAGGAGAAATAAACCACATAAAATAATTCTCTTTATCATCTCTGTATTTGCATAATTATTGAGTAAATGTTTATTGACAAGCATTCTTGTATTATATGGGACTATTATATGCTCTCAATAAAGGTTTCACATGATGTCATTGAAAAAATATAGTTTGGGAGCAATTTAGTTAAACATCAATGTTGAGTTTATTGTAAGTGATACAAAATAAATGGAAGATCTCAATCTGACATATATATGTTACTCAAAGAGTCAAATTTACAACAAATAATGTCAAAACAGACTAACAGATGCTATAATGGAATGATAAACTTATCCTTGTTTCCAAAAGAGAGTGATTAGGGACCTCGCTTGTTGACATTAGACCAGGCTTCACTAAAGTGTAGAAAGATGAGATGGATCTTAAATGACAACGTGTGAAAGAACATCTCAAGAGAGAGAAAGTCAGTAGGAGAGACTGACTTTTAAATATTAGTTATTAATAGGGAGTTTAAATCAATTCATTAGCTGTGAGTATATATGTCTTATCAAAAAAAATTATGTTTTTAATTTTGGTGAAAATTAGGGTGAAAATTAGGGACAGGAATTCTAATTACTATTTGTTTACACATGATAAGGTGCATAGACAAATCTTTCTTATTTTAAAATATCTATAGGTGCTGCTCATGACTTGCTTGTTTACCTATACTTTAAAATTCATTCATGACAACCGACAAAACACTTCCCAAACACATATTAAAATATGTATGTAGAATGTACTATGTGTGTGTATATATATATCTCTCTATATATATATTTACAGTTCATGTAAACAAATGATACACCGAGTAGATATTTTCATGTTTGTAAAATGCCACTTGGAGGATGGATGGGTGATTTTGTTTTATTTTTGTGTGAAAAATTATTCTGTTGATAGCTTTCATGAACTATTTTGACTCTGCAAAATGGAAAATACTTTTCATATCATTAAAAATGTCTATTACTTTTCTCTTTTTAGGCATATCACTTTGTTTTTTCAAGACAAAGTCTTCTTCTATAGTCCAGCTGGTCTGGAACTCACGCTGTAGCCCAGGCTGACCTCCTGCTTGTGAGCCTCTGGCCTCAGTCTCCCACGTGCTGAGATTAGAGGTATGTACTACCATGCCAGACTAAGGCTTATAATCTTTTATGTAACCCAGATTTATTCATCAACTGCTTAATTTGACATGATTTATTCTAGCCATATACAAGAAAACTTTTCACAAAATATCTGAGGCCTTGAGGGATATATAGACTCCACAAAAACCACTTGACTATGCTGCAATAGCACAAAAACAGCCAAAGATAACATACCAGGTCTAGTATGATCTAATGAAACTACAAGTACTAAATGGGAGTACTAAAATGGGGGGTTGCCAAGAAATGACGGTTTGGCAAGCTGTAGTTTGTCAATCTCTATTTTAATCTATTTTATATTTTCTCCTTGATGAGCAATGCTAATAGCTAAGGCAGAAAAAGTGGTAGACTTATCCAGTCTTTCTAGCAAGAGAAATTGTTGTAAAAGTGTTCGAAATTATGTAACAGAAGGATGCTTGAAATTTCATTTAGTATAACACATTTTAGATTTTAAGGATTGCAAAAGTTGGAAATGCATATTTTATAATTTTAAGTCCCTGGAGTTATTATGTAGAAGTGCAATAGTATCTCAATAAACATTTTGCATTATGTCATTGAGAAAAATATAACATTTTGGAATAATTGAAAATCAGTGCTAAGGTTTTTTTTTTTTTTAAACATAGTTCATTGCAAATTCATAACATGCCTCTTTAATTGTATTTACTTTGAGTGCACAATATCTATGTGTATGTATATATATATATATATATATATATACACACACATCTGTGTATATGATACACACATACTGTTGCATACTGAGAGAAAAAAATAAAGAAAATGATAAAAAGAAATCACCTTGTCTTGAATAACAGTAGTCACATCAGTTTTAAGAAGTTGTTACATCAATTTTTCTGGCAAGACTCTACTTGTGGTGTTTATTTTTCATTAAACTCTGATTTTTGACAGAATAGCTTACCAGCAGTAAAAGTAAAAGCAATAATAAAATGAAATACGGAAAAAATAACCTTGAGCTATCCTAGGTAGAATGAGTATTGCCAGAAAGATTAAAAACATACCTTCAAATCTTTATTTCCTTGTTAGAAGTGAATAATTCCTATCTAAAAAAAGATTTTGAAAGTCACAGAATACATAAATTTTGGATTTGGAGTGAACATTTTTAACACTTAGATTACTGACACACTAATTTGAATTCACTCTAATTTGAAGTAAGATAATTAAAGAAGATGAAATGTTTAAAGGTAAAGTCAAGAGGAAAAGTAGCAAAAGGTATAGTGTTCCCTGGTATACAAGGTGAATATGACACAGATTAAGTGGATTGTGAATATTTTCACATAAACTATACATCTGTGCAGTTAGATGTTGATAAAGACAGATGGCATGGTGAGTTAAAACTGCTAATGCAAAATATGTGACATGAAATTTACGACTTGACACAATTCATCTGGGCCAGATCAAGATGCCAAGACAATAATGCATATATCACACCGTGTCAGAAATAACTTCCTCTATGAAATAAAGCGTTCTTAAACACACCCTTCTTGTGTTGAGTGGTTTTCTCTAATAAAGATTTGATATGTCAGTTTCAAGTCATTCACATTGTGCTCAAATCCTATAATCTTTGAAAGGTTTTCTCAGGTGCTGTGCAGGAGATAAAGAAATCCAGAAGGCTAGAAAAAATGTGAAGTTAATGGAACAAATAAAAAAGAAAGACATAAAGAATAGCCTACCTCAGGAACCTCTCTTGCCCCTTATCTTTAAAATTGGAGAAATAGATGAAGACATTTCTGGAATTGTAAGAAATATATTTACTACTTGTGATTGGTTATTATATTTTCAAAATTTTATTAGCCACACTTATAGGCTATGCTGAAAAGCATAGGAATGGCAGTGTGTGTACGTATGTGCGTGTGTGTGCATGCAGGTGTGCCCATTTGGGAGGGCGGGTTGGAAAATGTTTATTTATCCCAAGAAAGAAGAAGACAGGAAGGAATCTTCACCTGAGGTATGAATGTTTCCATTAGATCACCCTCAGGATACAGTGGTAGTAACAAGTTGTGATGGACTAGGCAATTCAAGCGATTATTTTCCTTAAGATGCAAATGTCTGGTATTCTCAGTTCAGCCTGAAAATCTTTTGTTTTTACATACTCTAAGAGAAAAACAACAAACCAGTGCCACTGGGGAATCTTTTGTTCCATGATGGATGTGTTTCCTTCCAGGAAGAGGAGGAAGCTATTGGGCCTCATTCATTAAGTCGATGTAATGGTGGCATGAACTACCATCCATAGAGATTTTCAAGTGAATGCTATTCGGCCAAACACTTTCTCACAACCTGATGGGGTGTTCTTGACATCAGAGACTGATAAATTCCCCAGCGCCAATTAAAAAGAGACATTTTCCCTATCAGTCATTTAGCTGTAATATTCTTCTTTACTAGATTAGGTTCTATAAAAGTGACAGGAGTGATGAAAGTTATTTGTAACATTCTTCACTTTAATTTTTGACATGACATAGGCTTTTGGCTTTGCACAAGTCAATTGTAAGTAAATATTATTGAAGCAGAATGCTAAAGAACTCAAATTTCGGGGGTATAAACAAACTGTAAAGAAAAGTACACCTACTAACATATCAAATACATACTGATAATTTTCAAACACCAACTCCAGGACTGCTTTCTTAACAGATAGCAAAGCAGTGGAAAGTCTGAAGTTTTCTATTGCCCTTTGTCCCGTAGCTCCCATCTTTCCCAACTTGTTCGGAATTGTTGGGTTTTCCAAACTTCCTTTCATGCTGAGGGGAAGATTTTCTACCTTACCAAACAGATTTCAGTAATAATGCAACATGTATCAGCATTAGTTTCTGACAGGTTCATTGAAAAGACACTGGATGACACATTTTAATGTTCTTTGTTACTCTTATCAAATCTCTATAAAGAAGTAATACTTCAGTTATTTTAAAAAGTTATGAATATATCCATTTCCCTTGCTTGATAAGTAGTTTATCACATTGGTTAAGAGTTCTGTGTCAGAGCGAATCTCATCTACAGTACTCATGAGTTGCATGACCTTGAACAAGTCCCTTAACATTCAGTGATTCCATGTTCTTCTAATACCTTGCTTAAAAGTTTAAATACAAATTTGAAGATCTTCTGCAAATGAGAAGGGAACCAAGAGATGAAGGGAGGGGGAAAAGAGAGAAGGGGAAGAGGAAGAAAAGATACTAAGATGTGTTATAAATAAATACCAACTCCCTATGCTTAATGTAATCATTATGTACTGCAAGCATGTACTAATTAAAATTAAAAAATTAATACATAAAAATTTTATGTACTCAGAAAAATGATAGACATATTATTATTACTCAGTATATGTATTTTTGTTCTCAGTGTATGTATGATTTTTTCTTCAATGAATGCCTCATTTTGAGATGTTTTTTCAAGCAACAAAAAGTAGAGATGATTCCTCTATTCTCAAAAGTCATATGTTACAGTGCCTCCATAAAGTGTCGATTAAGAAAGCCAAACAATAAGATGTTGCGTGTGTTTTAAAATAATTTAAAATATATTAAATTTTCCTAAGTTGGATTTTTGTCTGAATGAGGTGTTTTGATTTGTTAACCAATATTATACATACATCGAATAAAAAAACAAATGTCAAACAAAACTCTCTTGAAATAAAGTATATCTAGGTTAAATTATTATTTCATTATTTCCTAGCCAAGGACAAGGCATGAGAGTTCTTTAGCTAAATAAAGAAAAATGCAAAAGATTTTCAAGAATTTATAGATGGCTACAAAGATAGATGTGTATGTACAGTGATAGAAGTCAATCATAACAGTATCAATGGGTGCTAACACTATAGAATGAAAATGAAAAAATGTATAGTTGTATCTTTTATTTCTTTGCAACTTTAGATTAAAAACACAGGTCTCCATAATTTATATCTTCTTTTGTTTATCTTGCTACCTCGGTTGCTGGCACATGTGCCTAAGTAAACCTTATTAAAGAAAAGAGAAGAATCATTCATTGTTTTTGCCAAAGGAAAAGTCTCTGTCTAATGCATTGTGCTTTCTTTAGCTATTTAATAATGGAGCCTCAGTTTAAGTAAGCTCTGTTTGTAACACTTGATTTTACTTTGCCTTTAGGAATTTCATATTACTTTTCATTTCCTCTTTTTCTGTTCTACACGAACATCAAATTTGCTGTATTTCAAATGATTTGAAAAACTGTTGGTCGTAGCTACAAGTATTTGACCTTTCTGCCTATCCATAAACTACAGTTGAATAAAACGTATGAAGCAAATACTTTCAGGTATTAAACAAAAAAGCTAGCTCAAGGTTGTGATCCTTAAGAAATGGGAAATACAAGAGAAGAACATATTCATCCTGGTTTTTCTTAATGTTGTTTTATTGTTTTGTTTTGGCCTTGGGGCATTTTACCAGAAGTCCTCTGGGCTGAGGAGCCCAAAATGGAGGTCCCAGTTGCAGGCTGTTAAACTGGCAGGGTTCTTGGCATAGGAGAAGGGAAAGGAGGGGACAGCATAAGGCTTTCTAGAAAGCTGCCTGCAAGTACTCTTGAATCTTCACCACGTGGAGTGCATGCTCAGAGCCAGCTGCTATGAGAACAAACCAAGTACTGGAAGTCAAGAGAACTGGCAGCTGACAAGACATTCTGGAGGTCACATAGTACTGGGAGAAATGAATTTCTGAATGATCAGAGTAGCCAAATTCTCTTTGGTAACTATATTAGGTATTTTAGTCAAGTATCCCTTCTATTAATATTTGCAAAAAGAAAAAAAAAGAAAGAAAGAAAACAAACAAGCAAAGTTCACTGGATTTCAGAAGCAGGGCTACTAGATTTACCACACTCAAACCAAAAACCAAGTCTTGACAAGATAAAGCTGATTCTTCAGAAAACTGAATGCCACCAAAAAAGAAATAAGCGCACTAAAATGGACCAAAACTAAATCAAGAATAGCATTCATAGTGTACAATACAAAATTACAAAATATAGAGATAAGCAGGAAAAGGTGAATAAAACCCTGGAAAATAAGCACTCAATAGAAGCAGAGATGAAAAGTGCATTGGAAACAGGGAATAAAGAATTCAAAGCAGCAGTGGAACACATTGAAAAATGTGTTCAATTCTAAAGGAAAACAGAAACTAATAGGTGAACATGGAGTCACAACAGATAAACGGAGAGGATGAGAATAAACCAAGTAGAAATCCAAATCTGGAAAACACAAAATCTGAAATGATAAATGGAGGGATGAGATTAGTAGTAATTGAACAATAGTAATTTGAACAATATCAAAGAGGGCATCAACAAATCTGAGGAAAAGACAATTAGCATTCTCCAAACAGAAGGAGAGAGAGAACTCACTAAATGAACAATAATGAAGAACAGCCTATAGTGACCTGTGAGTTGCTATATGGAGTTCTGATTTAAAAGCTTGTGTCTTAACTATGTCACCATCACCTTAGTGATATGATATGACTTATTAACCTTCTATCAATAGGTAGTTCTATGGTATCTAGAAATAAAAAATCTAGTATAAAAATGTATTTTAATTGATTTGGAAAGTAATTTCAAGAGTTCTTTTTGGTTTGAATGCAATAGAAATAATTCATCTCAGTTATTGGCAAAATAGTTGTTTTATAAGATAAATTATACAACACCAGGGCTATCAGCCTGGTAATATATCATTTCTTAAGAACTTGTCTCTTATGTATCTCAATCTATAAAGCCTTTAATGTTGTTCTACAGAAGATGATTTTGCTTTTATATGCGTGTAATCTATTAGATATGTATTAGTAATTTGAAAAAAAAAATGATTAACCAATTTTAAATAGTTATCTTTTTGTAAAGTGCTTGAGATCAAACCCAATGCACATGCATACTAGGTGGACACTCTGCCACTGAGCTACGTTCCAAATCCATTTTCCTACTAAATTTCTTGTGATACAGGGATAACTCTAGTAACTATGTAACACGTTTGAATCCTTTGTATTTTGTTACATTTTAAAACAGAGTTTATTTTTTAAAATATCTAAAATGTCTGTCAACTACCTAAACATTACCGTTTTAAATTCCATGGCCATGTAATTTTTTTTTTTTCATTTTAGATGCACTTTGCTTAAAGACCATCAGAAAAAAATGATGTTCTTATCATTTTTTCAAAATATATTGATACTGTGTGCTATTTGATGTCATGTTTGAAGCTTTATGCCTAGCACAATGCTGAAATATTAAATATCTGTTACTGGTGTTTTTCAATGCCTGTACTGTGTCAGCCACTGTATCGATCTTGGGAAAGTGATGTCACTGTCACCGTCTTGCACAGGAAACATTTTCCTCCAGAATAACTGAACAGAGTCAGCAAGTAACACCTGATAAAGTAAGAGCTGAAATTCCAAGGATCCTAATCTGACCTCTGGAATGCTTTCTCAGTGGAAAAGGAAAAAGCTGTAAGTGACGGTGTTTCAAGGTTTTAGAATGCAGTTGCTAAATCATGTTTTTGTTACATGTACTAAAACTCTTTTATTGGGTTTTTTACCTAGGGGATTAGTGTGACTTTATCTTTTGTTCCTCCAACAAATTTTTAGATAAATATAAAGGCTTTGCTCCATTTTTTTTCCCTATTTACCTTGCCCATGGTAGTGTTTAAAATCTCTAAGCTCAAAGTCATACAGGGCACAGAGCCACGTAACATTAGACAGTAGAAAACAAATTTAGTTCAAGGTGATCAAGTCAGAGTCAATTTATAATAGAGAGTTAGGTCCAGAAATATTAAGACACTTCCAAAGTTACAAAGAATACGTTAGGTTGGAGCTTTGGAAAAAATATTCAGAAATTTATTTTCTTTTCCCTCTCTGTCCCATTTCACTTATTTTCTTATATCTTGTATCTCGCTTAATCAGAACAGATGCATAATGATGCATTCATTAATAACTTTTCCTTTGGTATTTGAATTAAAAGGTTTTATGTGAAAAATGGATATAAGCTCATATAAACTACGTAAACACTAGATTTATCAAAATCAAAAGAACTTATGTTGGGAAGAATGTTCAGGTACATTGGGATTCTCTGAAGCATTTACAGAAAAGTGGATTTCCCAAGTTTGTTTTACAAACTCTTTGTGGTGGTTTGTGCAGTGGTTTCTTTTAGCTATCATTTTAGACAAGAAACTTTGTAAATATTTTTGAAAATGCCTATGGATTTTAATTTAAAGGTCAAAGTTAACACCGCTACTCATCAGGGCAATGCAAATCAACACCATAAAAATCCCTTCACTCCTGTTAGAATGGCTGTTGTAAAAAAACAAAAGAGAAGCCTGGAGTGGTGGTGCACACCTGTAATCCCAGCACTTGGGAGGCTGAGGCAGGAGGATTGCCTCGAGTTCGAGGGCAGCCTGGGCTACATAGTGAGTTCAAGGCCAGCCTGAACTTCACAGTGAGACCCTGCCTCAAAAACAAAAACAAAACAAAAATAAAAACAAAACAAAAACAAAAACAAAACAAAAACAAAACAAAAAGACAAAGGAGAATAAGTGCTAGTAAGAACGTGGAATAAAGGTGTCTTCAGAACACAGTCATTAGGATGAGAATGTGAATTAGTAAAGCCATCATGCAAACAATATGGAGCTTCCTTCAAAAAATTAAAAATAGAAATAACTAGATGTGGCAGTTGTGGTGGTACACACCTGAACTCTGAGCTACTACACTTGGGAGGCTGAAGGCCAGCCTGGGCCACTTTGAAGCCCAATCCCCAAATAAAACCTAAAAAGGGTTGCTGATACAGCTTAGTGGTTGAGTGCTTCTAATACACACTAGACCCTGAGTTTAATCCCCATATATAAAAATATATAATGCCACTCTCTTTCTCTCTCTCTCTCCTTCTGTTTCTCTCTTTCTCTCTCTCTCTCTCTCTGTGTATCTGTCAAAGAGATATCTGCATTCTCATGTTTATTGCAGCATTCACAACAGCCAAGAAATGGAAACAACCTAGGTATCCATCAACTACTGAGTACATCTAAAGAAAATGTGGTACATGTACACAAAGGAATGGCATTCAATCATAAAAAGGATGAAATTCTATCATTTGCATAATGTGGATGGAACTGGACATCATTATATTAAGTGAAATAAGACAAGTGACAACAGACATGTAGTGCATTATGTAACTCACATGTGGAATCTATAAACAATGGTCTCAAATAATTTGAGAGTCAAATGTAGTGAGAAACTAGTGAGTAGGCAGAAGGAAGAGATGAGGAAGTTTGATTAGAAGTATGTACTAAATTATAGTTGGGGGGAGAAAAAAGTTATAGTCTTATATTGCAAAGTAGGATAAATATAGAGAACAACAATACACTGTATAGTTTTTTAAAGCAGAAAAAGTATTTTAAAAGTTTTTATCATAAAGAAATGATAGTCGCTTGAAGAGAGAATTATGTTCTCCCTGTCTGAAAATTCTAACATATACTGTATTGAAACATCAAATGATACTCTATTGCTATGTACAATTTTTATGTAGCAATTAAAACTATAAAGCAAAACAAAAATGATAAAAATTCACTTTTTAGAAAAGAAATTTTAGCTACCAAAGTATTTCTATATATCTATAGCAATATTTTACATATATTTTTTCATTTGATGTGTGCAATATTTGATTATATACTATTAATTTAAATTTTACACATGCAACATTTGAGTAACACAGACTTTTGCTTGCTGACTGTCTGATTTTTATGTGGCAAAATGCACTGCTGTCTCACTGCTACCCAAAGAAAACATGGGAGAATGTTAAGGCTAGACTGAATGAGGAGCTATTTAAGCACACCCAGAGTCTGAGCTGTGACTATAAACTATTGGGAAGTACAATGGCTGTGTGATACCAGCTTCTGGTTAAGAAAATAAAAAGAGAAACAAAGAGACATTTAGTACAACTAAGAAAAAGAAGGCTCAACATCACTAACAATGTTTAAATTCTTTCATATTCTTGGCAACACTTGGTAAAACCAATTCTCTTAATCTGACATTTCAGTGTGTGGGTGCGTGCGTGTGTGTGTATGATGTCTTGTTATTACATTCAAACAGATTTTGCTTTGTGTACTGAACAGGTGTATTTATCAAGTCTTTAAAGGCGTAGGATTTTTTTGTCCACTTTACAATGACTAAATGATTTACTTTTCCCTTGTAATTTATTTGCTACAAAATCTACCTTGTCTGATATTCATAAAACCAGTCCATTTTTATTTTGATTATTGCTAGTATGATGTATCTTTTTAAATCTTGTTCTTTTTAGCCTATTTTTAACCAATCTCTGCATTTTCTGTGAAATTCTTTGACATTTTGAATACAAAATTGTATTTAAAATTTAACCAAGATTTTAATCCAATCTTGGCTATTTTTCACCTATTTTATATTTTTTATTATTTTGAATGATAATATGTGTTCCATTTTATGTGTTGACTTTTAGTTTACATGTGAAAAAGTCTTAATTTTGTCTTTGCTTTTTAGTCTTTTTTTTTTTTTTTTTTTTTTTACCGGGAATCGAACTCAGGGCCTCATACTTGCGAGGCAAACACTCTAACCACTGAGCTAAATCCTCATCCCTTGTCTTTGCTTTTGAAAGACACTTTCAGTAATTGTGACAGTGTATGACCACACATTTCTCATTATACTCTTTGCATTGTCTTTGAAGAGAAATCTGCTGTCATTTTTTTATTGGTGAATACTGTGGCATTTTTTTCATCTAGATGCTTTTAAGATTTTTTTTTTCTTTGTAATTTATTTTAGCAATATGATAATGAAATACTTTGGTATCCTTTCTTGTATGTTTATTATATTGGTGCTTATTGAGTTTCTTGTGTTTATAAATCCATATATTTAGCTAAATTTAGAGAAAATCGAAGTATATTCTTACATTTTTGTGCTCTATCCCCCCACTCTCCCTTCTCCTTTAAAGTCTCCAAATATATATGTATTAATCTTCTTGAAGTTTACCTACAGCTTACAGATGTTTGTTTCATTTTCTCCACTTCTTCTTCTTCTTCCTCCTCCTTCTTCCTTTCTCTCTCTCTCTCTCTGTCGCTGTCTCTCTCTTTCTGTGTCTCTGACTCTGTTGCTCTGACTTTGGATAGTTTCTTTGTGTCTTCATTTCACTAGTATTTCCTTATATAATGTCTCATATCCTGATAGCTTTTCATCACAAATATAATTGTGAGCCCTAGAAATGTAATTTAAAGGTTTCTGAAATCATCTATTCCTATGACCATGTTTAATTTTCTGTACATTTTAAACATATGCAGAAATACTACAGTTAGAATAATATTTTGTAATGTCTTTCTATGTTAATTCTATCAGGGTGGAATTTTGCGGTCCGTTTCCATGGATTAAGTCTTTCCTCATTATAAGACACATTTTCCTATTTCTTTACCTGACTAGTAACTTTCAATTGGATTATAATTTATCTTATTTTTTTAATCAAAATTATTATTCTTGTTTATGTGTTTTGGCTTCATTTCAAAATACAGTTAATTATTAAAACCAATGTATTCCTTTTGAGTATTACTTTTTCACTTTGTTAGTAGAGACTGAAGCAATTTGAAATAGAGGCAAATTTCTGTCATATTAAATGAGATACGCTGTCTTGAAGACTCTGCCCAAAGTCCCGTGACGGGTGAGATTTTCTGCTCTGCTGGAGGAAATAAACCCCCAGTCCTTCGTGAGCTCTAGAAATTGTTCTCTCTGTCCTCTTCACAGATGCATCTACTTTCTCAGTTTTCTCAGACACAATTGCTCATTTAAGTATCTTGAGTGCACCTCCTGACACTCCTGGAATTCAGTTTTTGTGTAAATTATTTTCTACAACATCTTCCTAGAGGACAACAGATTCTTCGGTCTCACTAGACTCCAAGTGAGAGAAACTGGTTTTTGTTCCATCCCTCTCCACTGTGATATAAGCCAGGGAATCAGCTAGCTCTGTTGTTTCACTCCTGTTCCTCCCCTTCCCTTAGGGGTCACTCTGCTCCATTGTCTATCACTCAAATCCTTAAAATTATTGTTTTATCATATTTAGTTCTGTCGCTCAGTTGTTATGGGAGGGTAATTTGAGGTTCTATTATTGTGCATTGTTGAAAATAAAAGTTCTATTTATGGATACTTATTTGTTTCCTTAAATTGTCCTGTGTATTTTTATTGGAGAAAATTGAAATATATAGAAAAATATATTATCAACATTGTCTTTGCAGAAATTAATCTTACATCCTTCTTCGAGGCACAGTACTGGTCTTCATGGTACTTTGTGCACTAATTCTTTGTCATTTGTGCACTCATTTCTCATACTGAAAACTTGCAATGTTCAACAATTAACTCCATTTCCTCTTTGAGAGCCAAGTATTACATGCTGGATCTTTACATGGCCCTGAAAAAACTTTTCATCCTTTTTATCACCCTGCACCTAATTTATGAAGTTATTTCTGCTGGAAGAGAATTTGCAGTCACAAAATGTGTGCTTCACAAAATGCTGTTTACCTAGGAAATTAGGAGGAAATTAAAATTATTCTCTGCACTCTCCACACTGAAATATCTTCTTTGGAGAAATTCTCTTTGTTTTATACTTTCTACATTCTAGTCTTATTATTAACTTGATATTCTTTAAACACATTGCTGTATTTGACAGTAAACATTTAATTTCCCTGTCATCTTGACTTTTATATGAGAACGTAACATTAGTTTTTCTCTTTTAGTTTTCCAAACTCTATAAAGCCAATTTTTGTTTTCCATCCATAGGGAAAATGTCTGCTGAAGATCAATAAGCATTTTGAATGTATGAAATAAAAAAATGACTGTGATAAGTGTGATTTGCAAAATAGTTCACTTTTTCTAGTACAGTTAATTTCATAGCTGTCTCAATTTAGAAATTCATGAGTAGAACTTCTAAATGAGATTTGCAAAATCTTGTCACAATTCAGATGGCTAAATGAGGAAAATGTTTTTAGTAGTGTCTTTGCCTTTCTGCTCCAGTGACTAAAATTAGCTTTACTTCGTAAGATAGCAGATTACAGATTATTAAACCATAATGTGTCCTCATAGTATTTAGAAAGCTAAAATAACCATGAAAACTATTTTGCATGACTTCTACTATGTAAATTATTTTCTCATTTAAACAAACTAGTGAAATAAAAATCTTTATATTCCTGGCATACCCAATGAAACAGTTCCAATTATATGTTCAATAGGATTTAACAAAAGCTGCTTAAAATTTATATAAATGCTTAATTTCTTATATTTTTTTCAAAGACCAAAGTTCAATACTCTTAGTAAATCACTTTAAGTTATTTAAACAAGTGAATATACAACATAATATCATAAAAGTATTAATCAAGAACTGGATTCTTATTTAAAATTAACTCAATACAAATCAATTTTCCTGTTAAATTTAAAATTGCTTTCTAAATTGAAAATGCACCCCACAAACAAATGTTTGTACATACACACACATTTCCAAAATAGGAAGCTGAAATTACAAATTAAAGTAGCTAGAAACGACTATGTAAATAGCAAAGTGATAATATATATAATTACATGGAATAGAAACCATTAAATGCTACCTGCCAGGCACTAACTGCATTAAATCACAGTTGAGGGGAATGTTTACCAATTTAATACTTAATCACATCTCTCTAGTTGTATAATAATTCCATTCTCTTTGATCTATGAAATCCTCCAAAATAGAAACAACATTTATAGAAGGAAACCAATGAAATCTAAATAATATGTCCACATTAATAGACCAAAGGATTTAGACCTGTCTTTCGTGTTGCATTTAGGCATTTATATGTAATATTTATTCTCTCAATCATCCAATATTTACTAGTGATTATCTTCAGCATTTGGGATAAAGAAATTATTACAAAAATAATTCTTACTTTCTTGGATCAGTCAGTCAAGTGGAGGTAGGAAGACAATCAATAAGCAAGTAAATTAAAATATTTTTGAGACTAAGTACTATGGTTAGATATGAACAATAAACACCTCTAACCTGGAATTGTTTATTGGATATATAAATTGTGTACATATTAATATTCTTGTTACAGTTCTTTGATTAAACCATGACTGATTTGCTCTTCCTGAAAAATTCTTGTTAATTGAAAATAATTCAGTATAGGCAATTCAGAAAATGTTAGTTTTCAATTAAATTAAATTTAAAACAAAAAAAATACCTCTTTACCTTAAAGTATGGTGGACTATGAAAAGGAAAAGTATGACAGAAGAGTTTGGTATTTTTCATCAATTTTTTTCTCTTAAAATTCAGAAAGGACAATTGACTAAAATCTAAAATCTTTCATATGGGAAGGATTTTCTCTGTGGATTGATTTTCAGTTCTTGTGATGGATTAATGAATGAATAATGTATTAATGAATCATTTTTGTGGACGTTGCTGAATTAACTCTTTCCAGTTCAATATGTAAGTGAACCTTAAATGTTCTATTTTGTGATATTGTTCACATTTTAGGCTGCAGAGCTGGGTTTACTGACCAATGGTTTGAAGTCGTCTTTCACTGTAGTTTATATTATGAACTACTTTACAGGAATCACTTATATCATTTGAGTGTGGTATTAATGAGGAGAAATCATGGGATCATTACTGTTTTATTCAGTTAGATGTGCTTAGGAAAAATAATAACCTTGCCATGGAGAGCATCCATATCAAGAGAATAAACATGCTGGTACTAACTTGAAGGAATGCATAATACAAATAAATAATGCTAGATAGACTCCTATAAGAGTATGTACTTCCGTCTTGGCCTACAGTACCAGTTTCCTACAAGACATATCTTATGATTCTGAAAGGGACAACTTTTGTTATGCCAGTTTGGGAAGAAATAAGTTCCTCTAAAGCATTATCGAAAGGGTTACTGTTGCACTTATAAACGACCCCTTCCCTTAATTAGGGAAAATTCTGCTAAACTACCCAGGAAAATGTGATGCCAGGACGGTTTCTCATTATATTAGTAGCAAACCACTGATACTAGGTCCTCCAAACTCAGAAAGAATCAGTATTTCTACTGGCTCCTAACATACACCTGCAGAAAATCAACTCTTACTCTTCATTCCTTCATAATTTTTATTATCTTTTCTTCCTACTCACAAAGCCTGTATTTTAACATGTGACTCTGCCTATAAAATACATAAAAATGTAGATTTTCACTTTAAATACATATTCCTCTCATGATCTACCTTATGGAACAGATCCTTCTATTTTTTTTTTTTCAATTAATGTAGTTATTTATTTGTTTGGGGGGATTTCTATCGATCAAGTTCATTTAAAGAGGTATTATATTACTTCTCTCAAAAGTGTGCAATTTAAATTAATTCTTTCAAATAGACTTTAATACTGATTTAGGTTGATGGCAAAAGTGAATGCACATATACAGCCTCCACGCACATCAGCATTCTCATTCAGAGTGTTATAGTTGTTAAAATTCTGGAGCCTGCACTGACCCATAATTTTCACCCAAAGTCCAAAATTTATTTTGGGTTCAAGCTTTATTTTCTGTGGGTTTGAACAAATCTATAATGACATCTATCAATTACTATAGGAACATATAGAGTAGATTCAATGTCCTAAGATCCTCTATGCCCAGCTTGTTTATACCTCTCCATCCACTAGATCCTAGAAACTAGTTCTTTCTCTTTTCCACAACATTGTATAGCTGGAATGCTACAGTGTGCAAACTTTTCAGATTGACTTCTTTCACTTAGTAATATGTTCTTAAGTTTCCGCCATGCTCTTTCATGGCTTAATTTACTTTTAGCCATGAGAAATATTGTATTGTCTGGATATAACACTGTTTATCTGCAGCAAATAAAGCACATCTTGGTTGCTTCCATGCTTTACACATCTATGTTTGGGTTTCACGGGAGTATTTGTTTTAAATTCACTTAGGTAAAGCTCAAGAAGTTGTTTTGCTAGGTTGTATGACGAGAATATATTTAGTTTTGTATGAAACCACCAACTATCGTCCAAACTGCTAAGAGTGTTTTGTATTCCCATCAACAATGAACAAAAAATCCTTTCGCTCAACATCCTTGTCAGTTTTGGTCCCATCACTTCTCAGCCTTTGGCTAAAATCAAGTGTAGTATCTGGTCTCATCTAGTAGATGTTCTTCATTTGCATCATTCTAATGGGCAAGAAGTAGTAGTTCATTGTTGACTCAAATCACATTTCCCTAATGACAGGTGACAAGAAGCTTCCTTTCATGTGCTTATTTGATAGCTGTATACCTTCTTTGGTTAGTTATCTGTTAAGGAAATTGGCGCATAATTCAATCAAGTGGTTTGTCTTATTTTTCATTAATATAGGTTTACAATCAAAATGACTATTCATCATGGGGAATTGATACATATACATATTGCATATTGAGCCTTTTTACTTATTCTTGACTTTATGTGTTCCCTAGATATTTTAGCTCTTTTACATTTTTTGAGGTGAAACAAACTAAAGGAAATAATGTACAGAAAAGATGTTTATAATTTGGAGAACGTTGTATGGATGTAAGAAGTTATATGGAAAATTTGATTAACACTAATGATTGTAAATATGTGATTATGTTCTTAGTACAAGATTTCTTAGCGTTGTAAGAGATGGCTATAAGATTTGTGTAAAAGGTGATGGACTAAATAGTTTTGGGAGAATGATTATATTTTAAAAGTTTAATTTGTTCTCTTTTGAAGAGAAACTTCATTACATAACATACTGTAGAAATTTATCTTAAACTATCTCACCTGGCTAATGTATTTTTCCTCACATCCTTTCAGTTGTTACCTATTTTAAAATTTGTAAAATATACGTTTATA
Source organism: Hystrix cristata (assembly GCA_004026905.1). Taxonomy (NCBI): domain Eukaryota; kingdom Metazoa; phylum Chordata; class Mammalia; order Rodentia; family Hystricidae; genus Hystrix; species Hystrix cristata. Next base: position 30,670 of record PVJO010012828.1, on the reverse strand, counting down.
ATTTATTAACTTAACTATTCTAAATAAGGCAAGTGATTAGTTATAATCTAATGTATATATTCTAACAAATATTTGCACTATGCATAAATGGCTTTGTTTATATGCAAGCTATTGAATTTTTATGGTTAAGGCATTTGGCCATTTTCTCCCTATATTTTAATGATCCATCTTTACATGATGGACCAGGCTGAATTTTCTGTAGATCTAGCTCATCATTAACTCTGCAAAAATCCCTGACTCAACCATTTTTCAATCCAGTGTTTTGGATCACATACCCACTCTTTTAGAGTGGTTACACTTTTCCAACTTTTAGGTTATAGGGAAGGACTATTACTGTCTCTAGTAATAACCTAATTCTTTCTGTTCGTGACAGGGTCTGTTACCTGTTTAAGACTCTGTCTTTTCATCTGTGCATGTAAGTGCTTCTTATTTGGGTGCTATTTTTGACATATCTTTTTCCTTTAGGGTATGATTTTAAATGAAACCAATGGTTTTTTAAAAGTTGCCTGCTAAGTTATGGCTGTCTTATACATGCATAATGCCATCCACTTTGTAGTTTATGATATTTCTGCAGAAAATAAAAATTACGATATATACAATTGTTAAGTTAGCGTATCTCCAATGGTTTTTTTACTTGTAGCACAATAAGAACTTTAGGGATGGTGAAGACTATGGGGAAAGGTACTAATACTTACTGAGTCCCAAATATGCTATGAGTGTTATGTAAAACATTTATATATGTTGGCACATTTAAATCCTAAGCTAGCCCTCTTATATAGCATTGTTTTTCCATTTCACAGGTGAGAAAACAAGGGCCCTAACTTTCTCATGCACACATCGTTAATAAATGCTGGGGCTCCTTTTAATTCCAGGTTTATCTCCCTCTCTGGAACAAATTATATTGCTCATCTTCATTGCTCATCACAAAAAAAATCCTATAATTTTAATAGCTTTAAATATCACTGACAAACAATAAACTGGTTATAATGTGTAATTTGATAAGATTTGTAACATGAACAGATCCAGGAAACCACTAACAGTCAAGCACATTAACGCACCCACTTCGCCTCATTCCCCATGTTTTTCAGTAATTCCTTCTTTTTTACCCCCACTCAAGTGTCAGATGTCTTGCTGTCACTATATGTAAAATTGTATTTCCAATAATTTTGCTGGTAAAACCGGAAATGTATGCTGTTTTTACCTGACATTTCTGCAAAGTGTAATTACTTTGTGATTCATTCATATTGATTTAGTTACCACAGTTCATGCCCTTTGATTGCAGAGTAACATCCTATTTCAAAGGTGCAGTGTAAGTGCCTGTACATTTACTTGTTGATGGACATATCCTTTTCCTCCAGTTTTTGCCTTTTACTACTGAAATTACTATTCATGTATAAGTGTTTGTAAGCATATGTATTTTCATACATGTAGCATAAATAACTGTAAATAAAATTGCTAAATCACATAGGAAATCAACATTAGTCTTTTTAAGTAAGTGTAAAGCTTTTTCCAAAACAATTACATATTTAACATTTCTACTACAAGTATGCATGAAAATTCTAGTCATCCCATATCCTTGTCAACACTTGTAGTTTTTATTTTTAATATGTGCGGTCTTCTGTGTGTATTGGAAAAATGTATTGTGATATTAATTTGTGTTTCCCTAACAACAAATAATTTTTGAAGATATTTTCATAGAATTTTCACCACTATGTATCTTTATTAAAATATATATTCAAATATTTTGCTCATTTGTTATTTGGGGTGCTTGTAAATACTGAGTTTGAGGGTTGCCTATGCATTTTGAATATGATGTCCTTTATAAGATGTATAATCTACTAACATTTCTCCTGGTCGATAATTTGGCTTTCACATTTTTATCGGTGTCTTCTAATGATCAGACTTTTAAAACATTGATATAATCAGTATTTTGTTTGAACTATTCCTCTATTTTTTCATCAGCACCTAGTTATAGTAACCAAATTTTCATAGTTTGGTAACCCAATGCCCTGATTTTCACATAGTGTTGTTTATCATAGCTTCATAATGATTTCTAACACCAGATATTGAAAGAATATTTCTTCTTTTTCAAGTTATTTTTGGAATATTAAGTGATAAACAGTATGAGCCTGAAGAGCTAACAAAAGAAATGAGTCACATGAAAAAATCTTGTGGAAATTAATGTTCTTTTATCTGTAAGTGGAAATTGCTTAAAAGTTCAACTCTAATTGAATTATTCTGTGTTTTCAAAGTTTGAAGACGTAAAATTCCATAAAATGCATTTATTCAGAAAAAGTAATTAAATCTAAAATTGCTCTTTGGTTCCCCAATCGTAGATTTTTTTCTAAATTCCCAGTCAGCTCAGACAAAACAAAAGCAAAACAACAAATGACTCCACATTGGTTCACCTGTACTAAAGCCATACTAGGCCAACCCCAAATGCAAATGCAAAGCTGTTGTCTTCTTAAAAATAGAATAGTGTTAGAAGGTAAAATGTTGGATGACAGACAGGTTACCTTTGAGCCAAGAAATATTTATTCACTTTATATAAATCATTTCTGGTTTCCAATCTCCTGAAACAACTGTTAAAGATTCTACCAAAAATTTAATGTATCTTTATGGAATGGATGCAAATTTCAAATGGTTCCCAATTAAACAGAGGAAAATTATTTCGTCGGATTGTGAAGAAGTATCATTGCATAATTATTAAGCAATTACAGTGTCTACTCCAAATGTGAAGAAACATAGAGTTTCTAACACTTTTCTTTTAAGAATACAGCCAGATATTTGGGGGCACATTTTTTATGTTATATATGACAACAATTGTGTTTGTGCTGCAATTACAATTACAATTCGGAATAAAATTAATTGTATGGTAAAATCTATTAAATCTACATTGAAAATAGTTTTCTAATATTACTTTAACAAAGTTCATACTAAAATTATTCCAGTGCAGCTGAGTAGTTCTTATCATTCACAGATTTTATCAATTACCCCTGGCATAACTTTTTCTTATAGAGTATTTCATGTCTTATAGAGTATAGAGTATTTCATGTCTTATAGAGTATTTCAATGTCTGCCATATTATTTTAGGTCCATGATCATGTAATTTTTGATAAGAATTCCATGGCATCATTGAGATGACATTTTACTGCATTTTCCAGTGCCTTGATTATTCACAAATTTAGATTGTTTTCCTCCAGCAATATGTGCAAAGCCTATGAATCCCCCTCTTTTTAAAATATCTCATCATATTTTACTTAGGGTGACTATATAACTATTTTCCATCTAGTGCCTAAATCTGAATATTAGTTTTATTGTTTCCCTTTAGCAGCTAAGTGTGAGCCATGAAAATCCAACTACATGCCCAGATTCATTACCTTGGATGTAATTCCAACCTGTTCAAATGCCTAGGAACACATATGCCAATCAGTGGGCTGGCTTCTGATCCTTCTCTCTTCTTCCTTTTAAAGAAATTCACTAGGAAAATGGATTTTGTAATATTGACTGCTGCTTATGCTAATATTCCTCCATGAAATTACAAGAAAAGTGAAATTGTAGGTGTGTGTTTGTTTTGAACCTGTAAGCTTTGACAAGCAAACTCCAATAACTCTGAACTGAAACTGCTAACACACACAAAAAGAAGCTCTAGTAGTCAGCCTTCGATTTTGCTTACAATTTTACCCAAGTCTGGTGACTATAGCAATATCTTGGCAAGGCTCAAGATCTGGCAAAATGCCTGCAACTTCTGAAAATAATTTTCTGTTGATTGACTTTGAATTGTGAAGGCTGATAACTCTAGGTCAAGTTGGAGAGAACAACCTCGAACGAGAGCATTTATAGTACCATTTGAAAAATGCAGCAGGACAATTGCAAACACCAGCATATCTATTCTTACCTACTTGCTCATTTCTATCCACAAGTACATGATAATTATAAAAATATTAAACCGCACACATAATACATACTTAGATGTGTGTGTTTATAAAAATGAACTGCTAAGAAAGTAAATGTTAAGCATATCCTTACATGTATGCCACGCATTATTTTTATATAAATTGAGCCATTAACATCTAAGATCGTTTATATTTTACACAATGGAAAAATTTTTTTTTCTCTTGGGCAATTATAGACTTTTTAGTTTGCTATGAGGTAAGCAGTTTTTCAGAGATTATCTCCTAAAGGCACCAGTGAATTGCCATATAAATTTAAGGTAACTGATACGTTCTTATCAACAATGAACACACTGAGAAGTTCACATCTCATTTTTCTCCAACAAAAGAATTTGTTGATTTGTTATAGACAGTGACGAGTCAGGAATAAATGATAGTAGTAATGAATAATAACTTAGTTACCTTTAAATTAGGCACAGTAAAAATAAAGCACTATTTTAAAAGATGACTACTTAGATTAAATGTATATGTAATTGAAAAGATGTTATCTTTTGGAGGAGGAATGACCATTGGAAATAATCTCCTTCACCCATTTCACCTTGAATTACCAAATCACGAGTTTTGTACAACACAATGGTGAAACCAATAAAGCACAAGTTACACTTTGGGTCCTGTCTATAAATTAAGTTGTTTTTTTCCAGAAATTCTCATTATAAAATCCATGTTTCAGTTATTCAAGTCAACTGTGAATAAATGGACCTGGTTTAAGTTTGATTTCATCAGCTGTATTAATTTCAGACCATGTGTCTCCTTTCTTTGGTTTCTTCTATTGATTCTGAAAAAAGAGAATGGTATTTGATTAGAATGAAAGTGTATACTCCAGCCAATTTTGATATTTCATTCGCAAGGGACTTCATGTAATGTCCTTCTTCTTTGATCTAATAATGAAAATGTGTCAGTAGATTCTCATTACAGCAGCAGGGTAAAGCAGCCTAAACCTCCCGGGGCCAGAAGAACTACACTTGGTGAATTTCAAATGAGAAAGCTATACTCCCAGTGCTTGGCAAGGAATGTGCTGTAGACCTATTTTCTCTCTTCTGCAACTGAACCGAGAGTTTAAAAGGAGAAGAAACACAAGTGTTTTACTATTGAATTGGGGTGAGTGAAGGAAGAAGGAAAAAGACTGTGTGATACAAGTAAACAATAAAATAATACAAAGAATCAGAGATTGGGATCACATCCTACTAAAAACTTTTGCACAGCAAAAGAAATCACCTACAGAGTGGAGCAAAAACCCACAGAAAGGGAAAAGATTTTTGGCAGCTGTTTCTCAGACAGAAGTCTAACATCGAGAATGTATAAAGAACTCAAAAAATCAGACCCCTCAAATTTAAAGACCCAATCCAAAAATGGGCATCTGAAATGAGTAGACACCTCTCAGATGAAGAAATACAAATGGCAAATAAATATATGAAAAGGTGTTCAACATCACTGGTCATTGGAGAGATACAAATTAAAACAACACTAAGATTCCATCTCACTCCAGACAGAATGAGTATTATTAAGAAATCAGCCAGTAACAAATGCTGGTGGGGCTGTAGGGAAAAAGGAACCCTGTTCCATGATGGTGGGGATGTAGGTTGGTCCATCCATTGTGGAAATCAGTGTGGAGTTTCCTCAAAAAATCTATGACTTGAGATTCCATTTGACCCAGGTATACCTCTTCTTGGTATCTTCCCAGAAGAATTAAAAACATCGTACAACAGCTATATATGCACAACCATGTTTATAGCAACACAGTTTGTAATAGTGAGGTCTTGGAAACAACCCAAATGCCCAGTAACTACTGAATGGTTAAAGAAGATGTGGGGTTTTTTTTAAATATACAATATAAATATGGCAATATACTACTCTGCCATAAAGAAGGATAAACTTGAAACATTTGTAGGTAATGGATGGACCTTGAGAACATATTCTTAAGTGAGATATATCAGACACGCATGACTACATACTGAGTTGTTTCTCTGATATGAGAAACTGTAACTGTAAATAAAGACAAAAAGATAAAATAGATATTGTGGAAAAGAAAGATAATATTCAAATGAGAATAGAACTAGAGAGGGAAGAGGGGGAAAGGAAGGAAGGGAAAAAGAAAAGAAAAGAAAATGAAAAAACAGAAAAATGTAAATAAAGCTATTGTAAATAGGAGAGGAGAAGGAGTGGAAGGGAGGGACAGGGAGGGGGGGACCAATGTGTACATGTACAGGTACAAATTATCTACGATGAATGTGATCATTATGTTTATCTACAATGTACCAATACATGTTCTTGGTATAAAATAAAATTTAAAAAAAAAAGTGAACAATAATTGTTGGTTTGAAATTTCTGCTCAATGGAGAAGATGACTTAAAAAGCTAAAAAATAACATGGGTTGTATATTTATGTTTTGGTGTTAAAAGTATTTTGAATAGCAAATTCTGGTATGAATTTGAAATTCCATTGGAAAAACTACTCCACACATTTCCCTCGAAGTTCATACAAAAAAAATTAAAATTATTCTGTGTTCTATTTAGCAAACCAAAAACAAATGTATGTATTTAGATAGCACCAAAATTTAGTATGTTGGGTAATTCAGTTAGATGATTACATTCATCTAACAAGAAATGCACTTGTTAAATTTATTTCAGCTAAAATTTCTAGCTGAATTTGTAACTCATACACATGTCACACATAAGCATGAAGTTAATATCTTTAAATTAGAGTAGTATTTTAACTGCATCAAAAAAGCAAAAACATAATTTTTAGCTTTTCTTTAAAAGGTAGACTTTCAAAACATGTGTGATATATATAATTAACATGATTACTTATCTACTGTAATTAAAGCGTATAGGTTATGCTGTGTATACATCTGTATCTATACATCTGTCTTCAGAGTTAAGTGATTTTAGTGGGTTTAATACTGTTCTTCCAAAATATATATCAAAGTCCTACTGATATCACAATTTTTGTGAATATGAATTGATTTGGATCTTGGTATGAGATTATCCTAAATTCAGGTTGTTCCCTATGTCCAATGACTAATGTCTTTATTAAAGAAAAAATAGAGAGATGTGACACAGCAGCCCTGGGGCAAACCAGATGAGAGACAGGTAGAGATCGGAGTGGTGTATCCACAAGCCAAGAGGCTTGAAAAATTTCCACTGCTTTCAGAAGACTGGGTTGAGGCATCAGATTCTCCCTCACGTGATTCCAGAAGGAACCAAACTCAGTGACCTCTTATGTTCTTATTTCTGGCCTCCAGAAGTCCGAGCTAATTAATTTTAGTGTGTGACTTGTTAGGACGGCCCCAGGAAACTTCACGGCGTTATCTAACACTAAACAAATCCACAACTGCTCACAGTTTTAATTTGCTGACTATAGCCTCAGACATAAAAAGCACAGTTATATCTAGAGGTACAAAGAAGCCAACAAGAAACATTTCCCAATGTACACATACTTTGGCTACAAAGGTGACCACACGGAATGTTTCCTGAGAGAATTCAGTCTTCATTGTAGACATTTCAAAAGGAAAAAAAAAAAGGCAGCAGGCAACTAGGGGAAGGATAAACCCAATTTCACAGGCATTTAATGTTCAGAAGTCAAATGTGAAATTTAATTAATGCAACTATAAATCTATCTTTGATCTTTTAGAAAGAAAGAATAGAGACTTGCCTTCTAAAATGAGCTTGTGTCTTCAAAGAAGAAATTCTTAATGCCTTCAAGTAATTTAGAATCTACCTTTTGACGAGATTTTAACTTTTTATTCACCTGCATTTCTCAAACCTGACTCTAAAACTTCATATTTAAAAGTAGATTTTTAGGTTCTTCATTGGTTCTTCTCCAATGACTCTCATTCGATAAGGCTGGGGAAGTGTGAATTTGTTACAATTTTAATGATCATTTCATGGTGACAAGAGAGTACTTGATGACATTCTGAAGTATACTGCTTGGAAAAAATAGCTCATGACACTTTGTAAAAACACAGATATTCCAATTCTTGCTCCTGACCCACTGAATTAGAATCTATGATTTGTAGGACCTGCTGGGATTATTTTGACCGGGCAATTTCACAAGACAGTGGCTTAGGACCAATAATCTGACCTTGATTGATTTTTATACAGGCTTTGACATCAATATAAGAAAGCAAGAACCTGAAACAGAATGCAAGGCTCTTATTTACCAAATATCACTGGATATGTGTTTTGCAAAATAAAGCAACCTCACCTTCGGGTAGAAAAATTCAAGTTTTGTTCAGAAAAGTACCTCTGAGGTCAATGTTCATCCTAGTGTCTTTCTCAGCATCTGCAGATTCCCTCAGCCTGCTGCTTGAACAGTTGCTAATGAATGAAGATCACCCCAGCATGCCCCTCTGCCGCTGCTCATTTGCCCATTAGCATCTGCTCAAGCAGCAGGCTGGGGGAAGCTCTGGTGCCCAATCAGTGTAGCTGATGAGGGCTGGGGTAGGAGGACCTCTGTTGCCAACAGAGCCAGAGCATAAATAAACTCCAATCTTGGCAAAAGTTATTAATCTTCAAAAGGGTGACTTATATGTCACAGTGTTGGAATGGAGAAAAGCTATTCTTGACATTTATGGGAAACAAGATAAAGCTAAAACATTATTTGTACGGTAACTTGGAAAAAAATCCTTTGAATCCTTGAAGTCTCAGTTTCCTTACCTGCAAAGTAACTTAAAATAAGATTTAAACATTACCTGGTGCTGGTATATAGATGCACGTAAAAAGAAAACCACCCTTAGGACTTCTCTGGACTGAGTTACCCCTTTTTTGTGTATAGACTAAGATTATTTAATTGTCAAATTTATCAAGGAAAGGTTGGTTTTATTATCTCAGTCAAACTGGGCATTTTTTATTCCTGAAATTTCCAATTTGAAAACTAATAGATAATGAGAAAAGTTGGCTGGAAACAGAACAGTGAGGGATATTCCATTCTGGCTGGGTACCGATTTTATTTCATACAGAAGGATAGAACAGTCTACATTAAATAATCTGAACAAAGGCACAATGACTATAAAAGAGTATGTGGCGGTATAGTGGGAAAAGGAGAACTGGCACAGATATGGGTGAGGCTAGGGCAGAATATTGTCATAATACATAGAATTTAAGCTTCACAGAATATGGAACAATAAAAATGATACAGTGTTTGAAAATACTTTACACATTGGGAAGTGAGAAGTGCAAAAGGGTTAGCCTGTGAATGAGATGTTATTATTCTCTGGTGTAAGAGATTTTCTAAATGACCTGACAACTAGCATTTGAACAGACCCACTGAGGACTGAGTGTTAAGTACCTTACAAATAGAAGACACTTCTTAGAAAAATCACTACACCTTTCTCAGTCATTGTGGACCAAATAGAGGGCTGAGAATTCCCTTTTGTGTTTATTAGAGAAATATTAAACAACATTCTTTTCTCCACAATTTTTCATCCTATTAGAAGAGATTCAGTCCTCACATAAAAAAGTAAAATACACTTATAATCACACAATAACATTAAAATATTATTCTATGACACATACAAATTATAATATAGAAATAAGTATGTGCCACAATTAGAGAAGAAAAGTTTCCATAAACACAATCACCTTTCAGGAACTCAGCAGTCCCTGATGTGGTATGCAATTATTTCTTAATTTTACCTTGTAACATCATTATTGCTTCTTAAATTTGGCTTAGAGAAGAAAAGCTTACAATTGAGCACTAATCTCTTCTATATAATAGAAAATGCCAATGCCACTATTAATAACAAAACAAAATCAATTATATGCCCACATAATAATAGAGAATAACAATGTGCCTTGTCATGAGACTAAATAGAGCATCTAGATATATCTGTTTGCATTTGTTTGATTGTCTATCAGATAATTAGCAAAAAATTGGACTAAAAAATAATTGAATTTGAAAAAAACTTTCAAATACAACAATTTCTAGTTAAAAATAAAAAAAATTACATGAATACGCTGAACATTTTTCTTTAGATTATCACATTGTTTTTTCTTTTGAATTGATTAGATTATGATCTGAATTTGAGAGTAAAAGTATGTACAAAAATGCAGAAATACATATGGTATACACGCATTTGAAGAAACCTACTTCAACAAAGCAATGTTGAACATGTTCCTAAAAGTGTGAATGCATTTAAAATGGCCTTAGAAAGCTAGCTAATTCAGTAGGTACAGATAACTGACGTAAGAGGTTCTAGGTTTTTTATTTTTTATTTTTTTTGAGGTTCTAGTTTTAAGCCAAGTCAAAGGTCTGTTTCGAATTTTTATTGATCTTTTCAAAAACTATACTTTCTTCATGTATTTATTCATTGTACAGTGATAAAGGTAGCTGAAAGTGTGAAACACATTGAAAGGTAATGCATTAGTGTATTACTCTAATGAAATTATACAATTTAATGAGAATAATATCACATATGGCAGTATTGAAATATATTTTTCATGCTTGGGTGGAATCTGGATATTCCAAAAAAAAATTTCTGAAGTTGGTATTTTAACTACTTCACCTGATTCTGAGACATACCAACACTGAGTACCCAAGAGCTGACTAACCCCAGGACTGGGCAGCCGGGACAGAACTGCGAGGGAACGTTGATGTACTTGGCATGTGCCACACACTATTTGTTCCTCAGTTTGTGCCTAGGTGGATCGTATACTTTGGTAACCAGTTTCCAGAGTCAGCTGTTCCTGAGTTGTGTAGCTCCAATAGAAAGTCTTTATTTGATCCTTCTATTTAGAGATGACTACAGATGGTGAAGTTCTGGTTTTATTTTAATCAATTTCTTCAAGTTCTGTCTTGTTGTAGACCCTTAGGAACTAACTTAGTTACATAAAACAGTGAGCTTATATTTTCTCTTTGATTTATTCATCATCTTATATAATATCTGAAGGAAAATGTATGACCTTTCCTGAAGAGCAAAGCTCACTGTGACAACTGAAGTATTATTTCCATCAAGAGCCTTACTCGAGGGGCTGGGGATTTAGCTCAGTGATTAGAGTGCTTGCCTTGTAAGCACAAGGGCCTGAGTTCGATCCCCGGCACCACCAAAAAAAAAAAAAAAAAAAAAAAAAAAAAAAAAAAAAAAAAAAAAAAAAAAAAAAAAGAACCTTACTCGATCTTATCCTCATGTGTTTAATTGTGCCCCTTCTCCCTCAAAATCATATGCGGAAGTCTCAAACCCTATACCTAAGGATGTATCTTTATTTGGAAATAGATTCATTGAAGATGTAATTAAATCAAGGTCAAACTCAAGTCGAGTGGGCCGATAACATGACTATTATTTTTTTCAAGAAAGTGAATTTACAAAATAAAGAGGGGAAGTGAGGTTGAAGGGAGGAGAGGAGAAGGGGAAGAAAAAAGTAGAAGCAAGATATATCATGTACGGGTACAAATTCCCTATGATGAATGTTATTATGTATATACAAAATGCACCACTAAAATAAAAAAAAAAAAGACAGTGAAATTTGGAGACAGATGCAGACAAAGGGAGGAGACCATGTGAATTGAAGGCAGAGACCATTGTAATCCATCAGTGTAGTAGTTACTTTTCTAGTGTCAATGGTTTGCAAGAGAGCAGATTTACTACAGGACATTTACGAGTTACAACATTCACCCATAAGCCAAATGCAGGAAGAGTGCAGAATGTCTACCTATGCACTGGAGACCCAAAAGATCCTGTCAAGGACTGGGAGCCCATGGCACTCCCATGTACGTCCATGTCTGCGCTAAAGGGCTGAAGAAATCTTTACTGCAACCAGGATACAATGCTTGCGGGAGAGATGACGACCAGAACTCCCCTGAAGCAACAGCAGCCATCCCTGATGGCAGCAAGGCCCCAAGCTCCTACTGGGAGGAGAACAGCCGAGTTCCCTTCAGGAGAACCAGCCACAACAGAGATTCTCCTGGAAAACAGCGTGCCCCTATCTTCTGCTTCTGTTCTCCTTTATGGTGTGTCAGCAATAACCTTCAGGTGGATCATCTACACCCAGAACTACACCAACTCAGTCCAGCTGGGTGTTCCTGCTCATGTTGACCATATCCATCCACCACAGTCAGAAGCTAAGAATGACAAGATTCCAGCAAACCCACAGAAGCTGAGCAAGAGAGAGAAGCTGGGTTTTTCCTCACTGTCCTGAAAATGAACCAACCTTGTAGGCACCTTCCTCTCAGACTTTTAACTGCAGAAATGTGAGACCATAAACTTCCATTGTTTAATGCACCGAGGTTATGGCAATTTATTATGGCAGCATGGGAAACTAATGTACTCTGACTTTCAAATCTAAGGATCCATTTTGAAAAAAACAAAATACTGTTTATTTCACATACTAGAAAATTTAGCTTTTACATATTGCTATCTTCATCTTATCCAAAGCCTCAAAACATGTAAATTTTTAAAGAGATAGCTAAGTTGAAAAAACCCAAATACAACTTTTCTGTTCCTTATAGACTATAGGACAGAATGGAATCGAGGAAGCCACAGACTACAATATATATTCAAAGTGCTTTGGCTTCACTGACACATTTATTATATCCGAATGCCCTTAACGAATGGTCAGAACTTCAGTTGTGCACAGAATCCAGCCTTTTGTGTTGACCTTCCGCTTTGCAATTTTCAACAGTCATGTAATCTTCTTGGTACATAACAAGTAACTGGATTTGTTGTCTTGGTTCTAAATAGCTTAATCCGAGGATTCCTCATGTGAAGTTTATGCAGTGTGATCGAAATATATGGTAAATGTTTAAATTAAAAACGGTTACTCAGTGCTGTGGATTTAGCTCAGAGATTAGAATGCTTGCTTTGCAAGTACCAGTCCCTAAGTTCCATCCTCAGTACCAAAAACAAAAACAAAAACAAACAAAAAAGCACGGTTACTCAGTAAAAGTCAATTTGCCATTAATTTTCTCCAAAATACTCCTGCTCACTTCAAACACACTTACCATTCTTGCTATTTTCTGAAGCAGTTCCGGAAATTCTCTTTAGTAAACGTCTTTAGTTGTACTGTCATTGTTATAGGGCATAAGGCGTGGCAAAGCTGCCTGGTGAAATGCGCGGGACTTGCCAATTACGAGAGCTCAGGGCAACAGAGGACCCGTATGTACGACTTCTCGCGCGCTCACACGGAGCCCGCGCACTCTTGAGAAGACGCTGACTACCTCAGAGAAGAGCGGCCATCACGGAGAGCCGCTACCCTGCGTGTGAGTCGGCCTTGCCGCCGCAACTGCGTCTGTCAGATGCGGGTGTGCTTTTAATCCTTTTTTTCTTTGTTTGGTCCAAGTTTGCTCTGCTGAGCTGGTTTTTCCCACACCCATTTACCCCACATTTTTCTCGGCATCGTTAATTGCTTGTCTCATCCAGTTGTTTAATGGCGAGCAGGACCTGGAGTACTTTTGAGTGGCGAGCCTTTTCCAAAGGAACTACCCTGACGTCATGGCTACCTTGACATCTTGAATCAATCCCAAATGTTCACCTTTCATGGTTGTTTTGACTTTGAGGAAGTACTAGAAGTCACACAGTGTCAGATCTGCTGAACCTGGTGGATGAGGGCAAACTAATGTTTTCATGAGTCTGCTTTTCTATTGGATGGAACTCAAGGAACAACACTGTATTTTTTAATACTCTTCAGGAAGACACTCACAAATCCAGACCTGCCTCAGAAAATGGCAAAGATGATGGGTAAGTGTATTTGAAGTGAGGGAGAGTATTATGAGGGGGATTAAGTTTCTTTGCTTGGGATAATTTTTTAAAAATTAATATTCACTTTATATTTTGATCCCAGCTCATATATTAATAGGTTTCATTGCATTGTGATTTTATTTATGTCCTGAGATTACATTGAGAAATAATGCTTAATCATTAGCTATCAATAAAGACATTTCCCTTTCTTTCATTAACATTGGTCAAAGAGCTTTTTTTCTTTACAAATACTAGTGAAAAATGATAATCGTATAATCATGTACTTCTTTTTAAAAAACTTATTTGATTATATAATATATACATGTATCCAAACATCATATTGTACAGTTTGAATACATACAACCTTTATTCTTGAAATTTATATTTTTTTGAAATTTATATATTTTTAAAAATAATATAAAAACATTTATTTTAAAAAAACATTTATTTATTTACTGAAAAAAGGTCAGAGAATGTAAATTGAACATATCAATAGAAAATTTTCATTTTCTTACTGTCCTCTTCAGCACTATACCTTCTTAACTCTTTTCTTGCTCTCTGGAAGCATATTATGTTTATTTGTGAACCCACATTTTATTAGGAATAAAGAGATTTTCACCTAAAAATTGCTTGCAAAATAATAAGGCCTCATAATTAGAATAATTTCAAATATATGTTTTTACCAAATAAAAGAATAACACACACACACACACACACACAAAGAAACAAGTAAAATACACCAAGAATTTAGGAAACAATATTATAGCTGTCACAGAAATACTTCTAACATAATAGAAAAAGTAGTATACTTAATACTTCTGGAAGGCAACCACAGATAAATACAAAAGCACAAACAGATATACACATAAAGGGGACTGAGGATTTAACTCAGTGATTAGAGTGCTTGCCTAGCAAACACAGGGTCCTGAGTTCAATCCCCAGCACCAAAAAAAAAAAAAAAAAAAAAGATATACATATAATACATGATCAAAGTAGTAAGTAAAATTTTCTGTAGTTGAAATCTGATGGTGAATGATTCTTTCGTAAAGCATAGTTACATATCTACAGTTACTTATACTTACAGAAACATAGTAGAATAATTTAGAGATGATTTCAAGCATACTCAGAAAATCACACCTAGAAAATTTGGAAAACTTCATTTAATCATTAAGTAGATCCAAGAGTGTTTTAGTAATATGGACTTCAGTAGAAAAAAGGAACACCCTGATATACTTACATACTTATTTTTTGCACAATATTAGTGAGTTGAGGGAATTAAAATATTGAGAATTTCTAAAGCAGGCATTCTCATTTAGTTTCAGATACCTTTTCTGTTTAAAAGTAGGTCAGGATTAGTCTCATAGTCTTGTCAGGGGGAGGGTTTGTTTGGAAGTGGTCCAGTTGATCACTGGTATGGAATTGTTTTTATTACTTTGCTCAGACTCCAGCTTCCCAGGGGTTTTAGAATTAGGATCCCCTGGGGTCTGCACACATGGACTATGGAAGGACTAGTGATTGAGGGACATGTGGTGGTGTTAGAAGGCTACAGATGGGAAAAGGTTTCTCCAGTGAGAGCCAAAAGCTCCGTACATTTCAAGGTGGTAAAGTACAGGAAGAATATAGGGCATTTTAGAGTTTTGCACTTGGATTCCTCCAGTTATTTTGGAGGATTACTCTACAGTTTTGAGCTCCCTTTTGGACTGACTTTCTTCGAATAGGAAGGTACCTTATGACTAAGTTATACCAGCCATTCTTTATTATGTTTGGGCTGTTTGTTTGTAAGTTTTCTCTTGGATTTCAAAATAATTGCACAATTACATTTGAAACTAAATAAAATATAGATAAATTAATTTTCTGTACATAGTAGATGACAGCATTTCAGCTCCCTGTACTGTTGGAAATGTAGTACTAGGGACTCTTCTAGGAGTCATTACACTGAGAAGACAAAAATGGGTGTATGATTACAGTCCTTATCTAGCAATAGTATTGAAACTCTAAAACTGATAGAAAGTTATAATAACAAATAAATTATAAATACATAGTGAATGAAAAGCAAAGTAATACAGAAGGTATTTAAGGCAAACGTGTTGAACAGAGCAGCATTTTACTGAAGGAAATGTGAGCCTGACATAATTGCAGAGTTATTTATTTGACATTATGTCAAGTCACCTAATGTAAAAAGTTTTATAAAATAATGAAATCAGTATCTTCTTTAATGGCTCAAATTGTACAATATACCTTTAAGAGGTAAAAATAGAATTACTGATAGTGTAATGTAAGTACTTCCAGTGGTTTAAAATAAAACACTGTATATGTCTGTTCCTGTTGTAATCATTTAACTCTAAGAAGTACACAGCATAGGACAATAGAGCAGTGATTCGCTACATATATTTCGTTCACAACCTTAGGCCTGAATTGCTTCTTCAACATATTCTCACATTTAATTTTGGGTTGATTCTGTCACTCATCTATTTATAACCAAGTGTGTTGTTTTCAATTCCACTTAAAATAGTTCTCATTGTGTATCCCAGTAAATACTCTTCTAGGGTCTCAAGCATCACAGTTTTCCATTCCCCTTCCAGGCTGCCTGCTTTTCAACCTCCATTCCTCTAGCACTCTGATGTGGCATTCGCTGCAAGCTTGTGAAAAGCAATAGGAAATGTATTCTTACTTTTATCTACTACATGGTTTTCGATAACATTTTTGATTTAAATTAGAAATAACATATAGAAGAAGGAAAAAATTTTCAACTACAGAAAAAAGGAAGAGTTTTAGGAATTAAAGGAATTTTCAAAAATACAGGCTAGTTTGATTTTATGGTAAAAAAACGAACATGCAAACCTGAGAGGTGTGAGAAAGAGAGAGAGAGAGAATGCTTTGCCTCTAGCTTTAATGTGACAAGTGATATGGAAAAAACTTATTAAACCATCAAACTTGTTATCTGACTAGTATTAGAGAAATAATAAAAGTCATGAATGCATTTTTGTATAATATACCTAGCAATGCTTTAGTAGTTCATCTAGGAAAAACTGGTTAATGATTTTTAAGCTTGTACGGAATTCATTTTTAAATTATATTTTCCCAATAAAAGTGACCATCACATGAAAGGTAAGCAAAGTGGAGTATGTGTTTATTGAGACTCAAGATAGAACTGTCAAGTGTTGTTTGCTCTATTCTGAGCTCAAATTCAGCACATGATGGATAAGAGAGACAGTGTACTTTCTGGGTCTGCTACTGTCATGGCACCATCCCTTGATATGTTGCCCTTAGTTATTTTTTGTTTCTTTGAGAAAAGACAAATGAATTATGTTCTACATTAGGGTCTTGTCATTTAGCATAGGTGTAAAGTATGACAGTTACTAATTTAAAATATCTCAGAGCTTGAGACATACATAGTTTTTCTGGCTATAAACTTTCCACATATAATTTTAAAGGGAGACATGAGTCATATCCTTCACGTGTCTGATATTTTCTTTAGTGGAATGAACTCCAAAGTTTACTTGATACAGACAACTTATCATCAGTGTGATATTTTGAGGTTGAAGTAAAATAGTGATACATTTCTTGAATTTTAAAAGGCTGAAATGTGGAGGTCCCCATAATAGTCTAGCAGTGCATATGTAAGAGTATACTAGAAGTATGGTATATTTAATTTTTATTTTTATCTACAATCAGCGTTTTTCAGTGTTATTTAGATTCTTGATAGCTATTGTATTATGGTTTTAAGTCTAATTTTTTGTTAAATTAAGGGATTGATATTCAACGGCTTTATTATTTTATTTTTAGTGAAAGTAAATACATTAGATATTTTAAAGTTACTCATTCTACACTTAGCCTTTTTTCCAACTCTAATATTTTAATCTTAAGATCAGAAGGCTTAAGGAGACTTTAGAGCTTGAACAGGTGCACATACATTGGCCACTCAAGCAGCGTCTCTGCAACATCCCTGCCAGACGGCCCCTCAGTTTCCACTTAAATGCTGCTTTTTGTGGCATCCATCACACTTCTGCGTGGTGCCAATACCTGCACAATTCTAGCCCATATGTTTATGCTCTGGTTGCCAAGTACTATTTCTATTACTGTACATCCATTTACAACAAATACTTTTATTCCTTTGTGCCTGATAGTTCACACATATTCTTTCATTCATTCCGGAAGTTCAAATGAGTACATACTATGTCCCTTAGGCAGAGTTAGTTGAATAATATGCGTTCTATACATGCAGGAACTTGTGTTCCCAGAGAAAGAAATACATAACACAGTGTTTTAAGTAAATGCATAAATTGTCCTATAAGAGCAAAGTGATCTGTAATTATTTTGTACTTTTCTCTCCTCTCCAGGCAAGTAGTAAGCAAATTCTTTTTTGTTTGTTTGTTTTCCATGGTACTGGGGGTTGAATCCAGAACTTTTGCACTGAGCTACATTTCCAGCCCATTTTTATTTTGAGACAGGACATTACTAAGTTTTTAAATTGCAGGGTCTGGACTTGAACTTGTGATCCTTCTGCTTCAGCCTCCCAAATTCTGGGATTACAAGCATATGCTACGGTGCCCAATTGCAAATTCTTGATCCTGCATATCTACTGACAAAATTTTTTGAGCATGTACCCCAATAAGTGTTACTTATTCATGTATACTATATAAGCACAGTAATTTACTACTGTAAGATGAAATTCATAACTTATGCACAAACATATTACAAAGTAATAAAAATAAGGATAGATGAAAAAATAAGGGAGTCTGACATTCCCTTCCTAAAGCAAAAATCATCATGTTGTATAAGTAGAAGATGACACTGGCTAACCATTCATGGAAAATTGTGAATATTTCCATTTAGTTCTTTTGTATCCTTTAAACAATTTGCATAGCAGAGTTAAGGTTGAAGATGTGCTTCTGCCATTTTCTGTTGGCAAGGGTCACTTTGGTTATATCTGGTTTCCTTGGGTAACCTCCTCCTTAAAAATGATTATGGCGATTTTAAGAACACATTGGCTGATCACAGAAGTGGAGCTATCTTGGTGGCTGTACCCTGAAGCATAACATTTGAAGTCCTTCCTGAAAGACTAACACAGAATCAGGTTCTTCATTTTTCTTTGTATTATAAGTCATTTAGTACACTTTTATGCTAAAACTAGGTACATTAGATTTTATTCCATGACTTGATTCTAAAGTACACATCAATATGTTGATATTATTTTTCCTAGAGGCTGTGAATCTTAAACTCATCCGGTCATTCAAGTGAAGTAAGTTTTTAAAATATAAATTATTTCATTTAAGCATAATTTATGGAGCACTGACCAGGTACCTGACACTATTATTGCCACTTGTTTTGCAGTCTGTGAACAAATTAATAGAGTCTAGGATTTAAAATTTTAATACAAGTTTCTTTTTTATTTTCTGGTATTGGGGCCTGAAGTCAGGACCTTCACAGTGAGCTGCATCTCCGGGCCTTTTCGAGATAGGATTTTGCTAAATCACTGAGTTGTACACACTGGCTTGAACTTGCCACCTTTTGCTTCAGCTTCCCAGAGTGGTAAGATTACAGAGATGTGCCACCACACCCAGTTTAATACAAACCTTTTCACAGATGATTTCACATACAATAGAACCTAGGTTTGTAAGCATAATTTGTTCCAGAAATGTGCTTATAATCTAAAGCACTTACATATCAAAGCAAATTTCCCCATAAGAAATAATGAAAATTCAGGTGATTCATTTCACAACCCAGAAATTATTATAATGCTATACTGCAAAATAATAAAGAAAATACAAAATACAAAGAAAAATAAATTACTTTGCTCTTACCTTTGAAAACCTTTGTGGCTGGTGTAAGGGGGACAAGAGAGAAGAGGATTATTGTGTAGGACGACTTTCACTATCATTAATGGAATCTTTGCTATCTATTGGCTCAATAGAATCTTTTTTTTTCTTGCAACTTTAACAACGAACCAATCTAATATACTTCCTTTTGCCTCCTTTTGAGGATTTCTCAGAAATGTGACATTACACTGTCATTAAACAGACTCATCGCTTGCACTGCTACAGCCTTATTTTGGTGGTGCTTTTCTATAGAAGTTTGAACTGTTTCCCACACTTCACACATTTCTCTAATCTCATTTGAAATGAGTGATTCCTCTACATTTTCCCTTCTGCCTCTGCAGGTAAAATCTCCTCCATAACCTCTTGTTAGGAGATAATCACTCACAATCCTGTATAAAATATATATAGAGAGAGACAGAACCACTGGCTCAGTTGTGACCATGTGACACTCAGCATTGAATACTATTTGTATTGCAAGATGCCAGTCATTTATCAAGTTAAAATTTATTAGAAATGTTTGCTCATCTTCCCAAAATTACTATTACATACTATCTCTTAAGAAAGTGAAAGCCAAGCCAATGTCAGTGGTCTATAATGCCAATACAACAGCTTGGTAGTAAACACGTTAAATATGTGTATTAGAAGGGCTGAAAGAAGTGTCACTAACCATTGTGGTGTTTGAAAGCTACTGTGTGTGCTGAATGTTTACTATGCAGTATTTGTTTGTATGACTTATCTTTCTCATGAATCATTCAAATGAGAACTCGTTCAGCTATTGATGCATTTTACAGTGTCTGTAAGCCACAAGATTTTTTTTTTCCCAATTTGGAGTACAAAATAAGAGCATTAATGTTTTTCTCAAAGAATTATACCAGATGATAATAAAGCATTGAGATATCTGGCTAATAGCAATCTTTTAGAAAATTATATTAATGTTTTTGTTGTTGTTTCCACTTAAAAATTTCCCAAGGGTTTCTTAGCAAAGACTATTCAGAAAATCATTAATCATTATGAAATAAATAGAACTTGATTCCTTCTCATCCAGAAGCACACAATTTAAAGTTGTTCAAATTCAGATGGACAGAAAAATCAAGAATGCAATTTAAAACATATATGTATTTGACACTTGATTTATGATTTGTGAGTGTTGTTTGTTGGCTCTAGTCATAATATCCTTATAGATCTTGCCTGAGTCTGTTAGTGTGAGATCAAATTTTGAATCCATTTTCTTTTCCTGTACTTATATGTTAAAACCAACTGACCAATCTAGTAAAAATTTAATCTAGGGGCTGGGGATTTAGCTCAGTGATTAGAGTGCTTGCCTTGTAAGCACAAGGGCCTGAGTTCGATCCCCGGCACCACAAAAAAAAAAAAAAATTAATCTATATCTAATTTGCATTTGTGTCTAGCGACTTCATTTTGGAAATTGTGTATAAATGGTAGTTTTCTTACAATCTCTTACTTTTGACTGCAAATATCTTAAAGCTGGAAAACAATAAATTGGAATATTCATATGAAAAACAAGAGGAGGAACCATGAGCCACATGTAAACTGTCAAAAATCTTAGCATTATTTGAAGGAATTTCACAAATAAGATGAAAGAAAATCACAACCAAGATCACATATGTAGTCTAGAGAAAGTATGAGGCCAGAGCAAGCAAATGTAAAATCATAAGAAGGGTAAATTTGTTTTTTTGCATGTAATCATTTGATAAACTGCTCTAAATGAACATGAGCTAGAAAAGAAGACCAAAGAAGAGAGTTAATGGAAACTTACTAGAAAGGAACCCAGGAAGGGTGAAGAGGAGGGAAGGAGAAGTGAGGGGAATAAAGATTTGCCTTGTACAAGATGTACAAGATCCTAGTAATTCCAGTAAATGTAAACATATGCTAGAACTTGAGCTAAGATAAATTATAAGCATGTAAAAGATCATAGGGAAGGGGCTGGGGATTTAGCTCAGTGGTTAGAGTGCTTGCCTCACAAGCAGAGGCCCCGAGTTCGATCCCCAGCACCAAAAAAAAAAAAAAAAAAAAAAAAAAAAAAAGGTGATAGGGGAATCAGAGGAGGAAGGGGAGGGGAAGAGAAAGGGAAGGATGTTACAAAACAAAAGCTATGATATGTACATGTAATTATACCCCAAGATGATTATAAACTGTGTTAACTGCACACATGTATTAATACAATTTTAAAAATTAAAAAAAATCCTCTACTGGAGCACAGCCATGGATATTTTATCAATTTGCGGACTAAGAGTTCCAAATTGACAATAAACACATTTGTACATGATAAGCATTCCATACAAGGAAATAATGTACCACCTGGGCCTGGTGGTGCATGCCTGTAGTCCCAGAACTTGGGAAGCTGAGGCAGGAGAATCACTGTGAGATTGAGACCAGCTTGGGCTACACAGTGAGTTCAAGGCCAGCCTGAACTGCCTAGTGTGACCCAGTATCAAAGAAAATAAATAAATAGAAGAAAAGGAATAATGTATCATGTAAATTAGCAATAATTTATTTTGCATCCATTAGATTGGCTATAATTGTGAAAATTAAGAACAAAGTCATAGGATAAGTCCATATTCTTTTGAGGGAAAAAGATCCAAATTGACAGAGCAGATAGCTTCTTGCTATGTATTCCAGAGAAGTGTTTTCAAATGCTCATACGCTGGCATGTGCATGATTATTTATTATTGCTTATGAAAAATAATTAGAATTTTTTTGCAGTACTGGAGATTGAACTCAGGATTTTTCACTGAACTACATTCCTAGCCCCTTTTTGATTTGTCATTTTGAGACAGAGCCTTAAATCATGGAGTTTCCCAGACGGGTCTCAAATTTAAAATCCTCCTGTGTTAGCCTCCCAGAGTGCTAGGATTACAGTTATGTGCCGCTATGCCTGATAAGAAAATAAATCTAAGTCAATAAAGGAATGATTAATTAATGTGTTTTATTTATAAAAATTAATTTAAAAACTGAGACAGAGACACATGTACAGAGAAACACTGCAAACATTGATAGGTAAAATAAACGGTATCCTAACACTATGATGATATGATAGGGTTCTATGTATTAAAGGACTTTACTATTTAATAATACATGCTACTACATTTTACACTGTTTATGTTGAAGATATATATTACTTCTATTTAAATAGTTACTTAATTTCTATTATGAATTACTAGAAAGTAAAAATATGCATTGTAGTCTAAGATCTTGAAAGTGAGGCAGTATGTGATCATATAAATAAAACTTTGAGTTGTGATTCTAATAAAGACTGATATATGCCATCACTGTATTTTCAGGTGTGATGACTTAATTAGATGATAGTAGTTCTTCCCCAAGTTTTTATGAATTCTTTATTATATCAACATTCAACAATATTTAGTATGTGTTCAGTATCAAAAACTGTCGTAGAACCTTGAATATAATAATGAAGAAAACATATCTCATGTGTTTTACTTTTTAGTGTGAGTAGAAACTTCTGCTCATCCTAGTTGTCTTACTTATAAATTTGGTAGTAGGGACTGGAAATGCCCAGCTGAAGTCTTTTCATCCCTAACCCCAACTGTTGTACCACACTCCTGATTTGGAGATGGTACTTCTTAGTGACCAAGTAGTAAGCATAGCTTGACAAGCCTTGCTCTTGTGGAATAAATCTCCTATTTTAGGGAATAATTCTGATTCAAGGCATAAGAAATACATAAGCAAACCCCTTTAAGAGTATGTTATTACATCAGTTATAAAGATGGTATTTTGATGTCCATCTGTCTTTTTTTTTCTTTTTTTGTACTCAATGCTATAGGTGGAAAAAAGGGTGCATTTTATCAATCACTTTTGGGAAAAATGATTATGCATTGCTTGGTTAAGTAGATAGTGAGGAAAATAATTATTTTGCTTCAACTTTCATGGAAATTATTTTATTTCAGTCTACTTTCAGATTTCTATAATGGTGTTCAATTAAAATAACAGATTAGTTAATGTTCAGAATGTTAATCTTTTAAAATTCATTTACTTGTTCTGCAACAGTATTAACCCTGAATTTTCCCTGCAAAATATTTAAACCTACTTGAAACTATTTTTGGCACCTATAGCATCTTTTCCAAATTCCTAAACCACAAATTATTTGATAGGCCTGAAAGCCATTTGGACTACCTAGCCAGGCCTAGAGAATCTCATAGACAACTGAAGATCCAACTAAGAATAGAGAAGGGGAAATTATGCACTGTATATTTTCTTTGAATTTCCATGAATAGAGAATATAGAAAATCAAACATTGCAAGCCATCGAGCTTTATTCGCATACCCAGGAATATACAGTATTGCTTTAAAAATAGCATCATTTATTAACAAATATATGAAGAAAATATAGTTGTTATCACTGATTTGTGAAAACGAGTTATGATTAACTGATTAATAACAGTTACATAACAATTTGCAACATTCAAATAAATACAAGAGCAGAATTATCGTATTTAACTAATTTATGACACATTCAATCTTTGTAGAAAGAAGAAATTAAGTTGAAGTGTTTAAATGTGTATATTTTTGTGTTTGCACACATGAAACACCATGTATTTAGGTTAGGATAAAAAGGATTTGTCTTACAGTAATGTCCCAAATAAATACCTTCTTGAAAAATACTCATTCATGGATTTCATTCTTTGATGTGCATAAGGATGGTGACATTGTGAATTCTCAGTGTATGCTCAGCAAATTGAATTTTCTCCCTAGACATTTAAAATAAACACTAGATGTTTAACAAAGATTCGATAAATACGGACACGATAGCTTTTGTTTCAGTAAATGTTCCAGTAGGAAAGTGCAAGGCTTGGAGTCTAAAAGACATGAAAATACATCCCACCTCTGCTCTGTTATTTTTGTAACATGCGATGCTGTGTTTTAACTACTTTTTCTAAACAAAAATGCTAGTGATGGTACCAATTTGCATATTTTATTCTTACAGTTTTTATGATATTCAGAAATAGAGACATACAGTAACTATACATGCTGTTATAGAGGATTAATAATAACATAGACTTTCTGTGGTTATTGTTTTTATTTTCTATTCCTGAGCATACTTGGGAAACAAATTTAAGTACTATCAAATGCCAATTCTAAAGATCCTGAAAATATGACCTGTCAGTGATCTCTTTGATTTTTTTTCCTCAAATGAAGGCTTTATCACTTGTAGTAAATTGGATATGCAAATTACATACTGCCTGATCATAGTCTAAGAATTTCCCACACTTTAGCAGCACAAAGAACTTAGGAAAGATGAAATGGGAAGTAGATATTGTAAGATATAAAGGACTAATTTATTTTATTCTCCTAAGGTTTGTCATGTGTTATACAAAGAAGAATGATATTGTACAGAATGCAAAGATTCTTAAAATTGGCGAGTCCTCTGTGAAGTCCCTGCTCTTCCACACTGTCCATAGTGTGAAAATCACTCGGCCATTTGAAGGCTGGGATAAAAGAAAAGCATTTAATGGAGAAACATGAAACAAGGGCTCCACCTTTGAGTTTCATGAAATATGTTACAAGCCCACGGATAATTGTGTATTGTGAGAATAGAGAGATCACTTACTCCACCACTAGAAAATTTTGATTTCTCATGCTTCATATAAGTACTACTAAAATACTGTATTTTATGCTGTAAATATCATAGCCTTTGTTTAGTGACTGTTTCTTGGTAACTTTTGAAAGGAGACTCTCCAAACTTTTTTTTGAAAGGTTTTACAGATTTTATTGAAAAAGGCTCATTGCTTTTCTGAGCTTCTTATGGAAGCTAGAATTTATTTAAAAATAGATTCTTATGCTATTTTATCATTTTCTGCCAGAGTTCCCCTCTGAAATATCCACAAGCACAGCTCTTGTTCTGCAAGCAAGAAGGAGCACATTTAGCAGCGTGGGGTGCTGTGGACGGGCCTTGCCTGCTCAGCCTCTCTGCTCTCTAATCCAGATTACTGAGGTGCTCATGGGGTGATCGTGGGAAAATCACTTATCTCCTCTCCCTTAGCTTTCTCATTCCCGAAATAGAAAAGTGGAATTATATGATCTTTAAAGTCTCTTTCAAACCTGTCTCTTGTGGATAGATATAAATGGCTGAGATATGTTTTTGCTCTCCAGGGTAAAGGAAAAAGACCTCTGTTTTGGGGAAAAAAAAAAAAAAAGAGCTACCACTGACCATAGTGGCCATAGTGCTTGTGTTCATTATTCCTTTTACCTTAAAGCATTTCTTAAGGATTTCTGAATTCATTACAATGAATTGATTACAGATATCCAATATTTGGTCTGGTAGTTTGTTTCTTCTCCCTTTGGTATACAAAACTGTCCCAGAAAGTGAAAATAAATCCCTTAAAACTTTGAAGAATTATTAATGAATAGTATGTGTTGTGCCACACTAATGATGACATTGTCAGGAGGAATCATTATTCATGATAAAAATTTCAGTTCTTAGTGTATTTTTTCATTCATTTGTTCATAATCTTAGAGAGGCTTGGAGTTTTTATTTTGGAATGAAACCAAAGAGAGAAGAACGTAAAACATTGTATAATCTTCAACTTACACATTTTTGTGCATTTTCCAGTTCATTCTTCGTCTAAAACAAATTAGATTCTGTGAAATGGGTGGGAGGAAATGTTGATATTTTTATTTTATTTATTTATTTACTTAAAAAATATGGAATACTTCACAAACTTGCGTGTCATCCTTGCGCAGGGGCCATGCTAATCTCTGTATCATTCCAATTTTAGTATATGTGCTGCTGAAGCAAGCACGATATTTTTATTTTAAAAATGATAGTCATAGTCTCATACCTGAAAAGTGGCAGGCTTAGGATTTTCATAAAAGCATTATAAGACCAGGAAAGAACTATTTATTAAATACTGGAAATCATTTTAAAGAGTGAGAATGAAATTGATTCTAAGAGCTAAATTTTTGTGCCTGTGTATTTTGTAATCTTGTGAGTTTAATTCTGTTCTGTCTTTTTTTCTGAAAAACATATATTTTAGATCAGCATTGTGATTAACTTTTAATAAAGGAAAAACGATGAAGATGGAAACACAAAAGAATGTGTTTCAGAAATGCGTTTTAATACCCTTTTATTCTTTTCTCTTTGGGCTTAATACCATAGTCAGGAGCCTGGCAGAAAAGAGACTATCTTAATTCATGAGTAATAATTTTTCCAAATACATCAGTAAAATACTTTTATAAGGCAATAAATGAAATTACTTGTTATACTTTGTTATTTTGAAATGTGAAGATCTAGCGGTTTGAAATATGAAAATCTAGCTTAAGTAGTAGAGCACTTGCCTAGCAAGAACAAGGCCCTGAGTCTGATCCCCAGCAGCCCCCACCCAAAAAAGAAAGAAAAAAAAAAGAAATATGAAAATCTGTACTGCCTGCACCAATATCTTAAAAGTTAAATTATATCAAAGTAATGAATACTGAGTAGTGAGACCATTCAGCTGTCTTGTTCGCATGATTATATAATTGTAAAAGATTTGAGTATAATTTCTGAAGAAATGAATCACCATAGAATACTTAGAGATACTGATATTTGAGAATCACCTGCATAGGAATTGGTGTCCACAATACCATGCTTTATTGATAACACTGGAGAGTAAAAATAAAAGAAAAACAAATGAGTTGTCTTAGTATTATCTGGTCTTTACACTATACACAAATTTAGAGTATTCATCTGTTGTGTGCATTCTAAGGTCATACCCTTATAATCTTACGTGCTTCAGCAAATAAGAAAGAGGGCATTTGCGAAATTTAGGAACCAGGAAGTTCAGTTGGGGATAACAGTGATGGGAAGTTCCTAATTAACAGCATGTTGCCTAAAGAGCAATAAATCTAGATTTGAGCAGAATGTAGACAAAAGTAAGATCTCTTGAAGAAACAGTAAAAGTGCAACTGAGAGCAATTTTGAAGCACTTTCTATTTGAAAATATTATAAGTATGTAGAATGACTGTTTATACTTTAAAAAACAGAAATGGGTGTATAAAAAGTAATCAAAAAATAAATAATTTTTAATACTAGGGAATATAAAAATTTCTACAAAAAAGAAACAGTAGTCATACTGGGCTGTTAGTCTCAGCAGTGAGATTGTTTTATGTAATCATAACATGGATGCTATCAAGTTAAGTAAAAATTGTAATGTAAGTAGCACTGTAATGTAAGTAAAGATTTAGGATAAAAGTAAGTTGGCCTACAGAAGAAAAACAAAGTTAAATCTTCAAATGGGATAAAGGAATCACAAGATATACCAATACAACATCTGGATTAAGCTGCTAAGTTTTATTCAAGAATTAGGTTTATATAGCATTCTCAAATATTCAGACAAATTAATGAAAGATTGTTGACAATTCGTCACCTGAAAATTATAGAATCCTGCATGCTTCTTGGTTTCTACCCAGAGTCAAGTATGTGAACAGAGTTGCCAAAGCTTGGACTGAACACATCTTTCATCCTCTAGTTATGGTGCAGATTATTTTACAGTTATTCATCCAGCCAGCCATTGCATTTGAGTTTTCACCTGCAGCAGAAAAGCAGCATTTTAATACAAAAATGTATTAAAATTGCATGCTACTCCCTTTTCATATTTTGTGTGTATTTATACAAATGCAGTGAATATAAATAGCTTTTTTGGAGTTTCAAAGTGCTTTGACTGTAAGTAACTTCAAAAAATGTTAACAAATATATAGAGAAACTGTAATTACAAAAGAAATAGCGACACTACAGAAGAAATGAATTTTTGTTTATCATGTAAAACACAGTGGGGAAGCCTAGCTTTAAAAAGTTATCTCATAAAACAAGTTAACTGTGTTATAATTAATAAAACATAATTAATAGAATTCATAAAATATATGTTGTGGATATGCATATTAAAATATTATAAACTAGTTTGTCATAAACATAGCTCTATATTTAGTAAAATTTCATTAGTCTATATATGTGTCAGCTAAAGAATTTGCATACTTAAAAGTCTCCCAGTACTCATAAACATGATCAACAGTAATGCCTGAAATGAGTCTAAAAGCAAAACCATATTAAAAGAGCATTATATACCTAGCCCAAATCCCACAAGAGAAGTTCTATTCCACACTTTGTGGACCTTCATCCTTCAAAGATTTTGCAGTCTCATATTCCAAATGAAAAACTCTGTTTGTTTGAAACTGGGCTGATTAAATATGGATTTCAGCTTTGCAGAGATGTTGGGTTTCCCACATCTTCACAAGTTCCATGTGTTGCAGAGTAAGGGAGAGAATGAGGGAGGGGAATACAGACAAGATAACTGTCAAAAATTCCCCAGAAAATTTTTAAATAAAGCTCCTTTCATCCTTCTGTAGGTGCAGTTTAATATGCCATTTTAAATTTGGATGAATTCCCAGGACGTGAGAATTAAAATAGTGAAGCATGAGCACATGTACTTCTTTAGAACAGAAAACTAAAGGAAATCACCTAATCAAGACTGTTTCAGTGATTTGATGCTTAACAGTGCTCAGAATTGTTAGAATGTATTAGTAATGCAGTGTTGTAAATAGAGAACTTGGAAGTGCTTGGATAATCAGAGTTTAAAATAACACATTTTAGTAAGACTGGATGATTGCTTCCACGTTTACAAATTTATTAAGCATTTACTGTGTACCAGGAATAGTTATTGGCTTTTTGGTTAAGGGAGTGAGCAAAATATAAACAGTTCCTGACCTCGTAAAACTTGTATTCTGTCAGGAAAATAGTATATTATATCTGAACATTAACTGCTAAAACATACAGAGAACATAATTAGAGATAAATATGTTGAGGATAAATCAAACTTCAGAGCCAATGCATGTTGCCCATTTTAAGACAAACATGTAAATCTGTATTTGTCTGAGTCAGCTGAATCAATAGGCTAGTTTTAAAACATTAACACCTCCTTTTACATGAGTTTTACACGTCCTGGTTTGTTGTAAAATTTAAAATATCATTTTGATTAGGGAGGACTGCTTAAGTCCAGGAGTTCAAGATCAATTTGGCCCACATAGTCAGACTTTGTCTCATTAAAAAAAGATAATGAGAAGTATGTAAATATTCATGGTCATATTTTATCCTTTGTCACCTAAGATGCCCCAAAATAAATTTATTTTCAGAGAGTATCCTAGTCAAGACTCTCTGAAAACAATTCTCTTCCCACTGACAATATTGGTAATTATCGATACCAGATTGGACAAGGAGACAAAGAAAAATGCAATTGTAGGTCAATAGGAAAATTTTTTAATCTAATTATGCTGTGTCTAAATGTAAAAGATATGATGTCTTAATCACAAGAGAAGCTTATAAAATGATGCTTATAAGGGAGTATATTTTGTTGTAGGTTTTCGTTTGTTTGTTTTTCAGTTTATTTGGGGTACTGGGATTAAACCCAGGACATTCCTGTTGAGTTGCATCGCAACCTTTTTTTATGTTCTGAGACAAGCTCTCAGTAAGCTATTTGGACAAAAACTTGTGATCCTCTCGCTTCTTTCTGCCTTGAATGTGATGGAATTGCAGGATTGCTGCAAGATGCCCAGAGCCATGCAATCAGTATTTTTTTTCCCCTTAATCTTATTAGTACATACATATTTGCAGTACATAATAATTACATTCTTTGTAGGGAATTGGTACATGTATAGAATACATTTCAATTCATTTTCCCCCTTCCCTATACCCTCCTTATATTTTTCACTAATCAGATTCATTTATTTTTAAGACCTTATATAGTTAATTATCATATATACAGATTGAAAACCAGACTAATAGGCGAAAGAACATGGAAAACATGTAAGACAGTTGTACTAAGTCAAGGTATACTTGTAGATAGATTGTTCATGCTGGATTACAATACTTTTCTTTCTCTTTTTTTCCTATTATTTGTCTTCTATTTCATACTTTATATGTATATTAAGATTTCATGTAAGAGATACTGTGTGGTATTTAAATTTGTGTGTCTCAGTTACTTCACTTAACATTATGGTCTCAAGGTGCATCCATTTTGCTACAAATGTCTCAAGTTTACCCCTCTTCACAGCAGAGTAGTACTCCATTGTGTATAAATACCACATTTTATTTATCCATACATGTGTTGATGGGGTTATAGGCATTTCCATAATTTAGCTATTACGTATTGTGCTGCTATAAACACAGGTATGCATTCATCACTGTGGTATGATTTTTTTTAACTCTTTTCAGAACATATCTAG
>PVJO010012827.1:12721-54116 GCA_004026905.1 Hystrix cristata | reverse complement strand
TCTGATTTATTTCACTTAAAAGTATGTTCTCAAGGAACATCCATTTATATACGAATGACTCTAGTTTATCCTTTTTTATGGCTGTGTAGTACTCCATTGTGTAGAAAAACCACATTTTCTTTAGCCATTCATTGGTTGTTGGGCATTTAGGTTGTTTCCAAGACTTAGCTATTACAAATTGTGTTGCTATGAACATGGTGGTGCATACGTCCCAATGGTATGACGATTTTAATTCTTCTGGGAAGATCCCCAGTAGGGGAATAGCTGGGTCAAATGGAACCTCCAGTTGTAGTTATTTGAGAAATCTCCATATTGATTTCCACAGTGGCTGGAACAGTCTGCATTCCCACCAACAGTGGAGGAGGGTTCCTTTTTCCCCACAGCCCCTCTAGCCTTTGTTATTGGTTGATTTTTCCATATACATGGTTCTTTCTGGAGTGAGATGGAATCTTAACGTTGTTTTGATTTGCATCTCTCAGATGACTAGTGATGTTGAACATTTTTTCATATATTTATTTGCCATTTTTATTTCTTCATTTGAGAAATGTTTATTCATTTCAGTTGCCCATTTTTGGATTGGGTCTTTAAATTTGAGAGGTTTAATTTTTTTGAGTTCTTTGTATATTCTAGAGTTAGACCTTTGTCCAATGGATAGCTAGCAAAAATTTTTTCCCAGTCTGTGGGTTTTCGCCCTGCTCTGTTGGTGATTTCTTTTGCTATGCAAAAGCTTTTTAATAGCATGTAGTCCCAAGCACTGATTCTTTGTATTGTTTCCTGTGCAGTCTGGGTTCTGTTCATGAATTTTTTTCCTACCCCTATGTCTTCGAGGGTTCTTCCTATTCTGATGAGAACATACTATTAAGTGAAATAAATCAGACACTTATTAGTACACATCGAATTGTTTCTCTGATATGAGAAACCGTACGTGTAAATAAGGACAAAAGGGTAGACTAGATATTATGTTTAAAAAAAAAAAAAGAGAGACAGTATTCAAAAGAGAGGAGAACTAGATAGGGAAAAGGAGGATAAAGAAGAAGGTTAAAAGAAAAGTAAGACGAAAGGGGAAAAAATGGTAAAGTGTAACTACACGTGCTGCAAATAGGGAGGGGTGGGTGAATGGAAGAGAGGGGAAGGGGGAGAGAGGGGGGAAAACCAAGATGTATCATGTACAGGTACAAAATAACCATGTTGATTATGATCATTATGTATACAATGTACCAATACATGTTCTTGGTAAAAATAAAAAATTTCAAAATGTTAAAAAAAAAAAAGCATATTAAAACAAACAACCTAAAAAGCCTTCATTAAATTTTCCAGAATAGCATTACTTTCTGATCTTCAGTTCTTTGGAGAAAATTCTTTTTTGATTTTTTTTTGTTTGTTTAGAAAATTCTTACACTCTGTTTCTTGCATTTGTTCCATTTCCATGCTTCATACCATGTATTTCCTATTTCACAGTTTCAAATAATCTCATACCATCTCTTACCTAAACAACATAAAATCACCTTTAATATCACTTGATGCTTTGTTTTAGTCTTGGGGTTTTCATTTTTATTTTGGTTTTTCGTTTTTGGTTTTTTGAGTCATGGTCTCACTATGGAGTTCAGGATGGCCTTGAATGCACTATGTCGTCCAGGCTGGCATCAAAGTCACAGTAATTCTCTGGCTTCAGCTCCTAGGATCTGGGATTACAGGCATGTGCCACCATGCCTGGCTTAATATCATTTAATACAAGAAGTTTAATTAAAAAAGAACAGTAACTTTTTCAGAATCGAACAAACAACTTTGTTTTTAAGGTATGGTAACGTGCAAAATGATAGCCCTTTATACATTTGGACTTCTGGATTCTTCTGTAGGATGAATCAAATAAAAGCAGGAGCTGGAGATTTAGCTCAGTGGTAGAGCACTTGCCTACAAGTGCAAGACACTGAATTCGATCCCTAGCACCCCCCCCCCCACAAAATGCAAAATAAATAAAGGGGAAACTACAGAAGTATTTAATTCTGGACATGAAAAATTAAAATGTAGGTGTGTCACATCTAGATTATTTGTTGCCTATGAACCTCTGCTGGTTAATATGGTTATAGAAAATTGCCCTTTCTTTTCTTTTCAGTCCTGGCATAGGCCCAGAAATATACCAAGCCTAAACAGAAACCACAAAGACTTTCTGGGTTAGGAGTGTAGCTCAGTGGTAGAGCACTTGCCTAGCATGTACAAGGACTTGGAATTGACCTCTAGCAATGAAAAATATCACACGTATGTAATTTATATATTAATTACATAATATAAAAATTGTAATATATAAAATTATATTTTAAAAAATGAAAAAGACAAGACTTCCCTATACTTAGGCACATCTCCACCAATTACTCTCTGCTCAAGAATCTAAATAAAATATAGCAAAAGGACACAGATTAACTCTACAATGCTCCAGACTAAAAACAGCAACAAGGATTAATTCTAGGTAAAATGGTTGTTTACTTGTAGTATAATTTATAATTGAAGTTATTATGCTCTTAAAAGTAGTTTTTATTGTGAAAGTAATACTGTAAACAGGCATGGTAGAAAAGTTGGGAAAATCACGTAAACAAAGAGACACGTTATTCTTCACAGCATTATTTATGTATATGGACTCTTTATTAACTAGGGAGTACCTTAGAAGTTTTTCTCAGTAATTATCCTTATTTCAATTAAAACCATCTTTCCTCTCTTTTATTCAAACTATGGAACTCTGTACAAAGCACTCTGAGCCAGAAGTTTGAATCTGCATCCTCACTGTTCTCATCGGTGCACACTGTTATTCACACAGTGCATACTATCTGCCTACAGAGATCAGAAGGGTAAACCCGTGGTATCTCCATCTCCACTGCTTTCTTTTGCTAAAAAAATTTTTATTAGTTATGTACGTA
Organism: Hystrix cristata; assembly: GCA_004026905.1. Taxonomy (NCBI): domain Eukaryota; kingdom Metazoa; phylum Chordata; class Mammalia; order Rodentia; family Hystricidae; genus Hystrix; species Hystrix cristata. The sequence goes on along the minus strand of PVJO010012827.1, from coordinate 51,207 downwards.
GTATTGTAATGATTACATTTATCGTGGGGAGTTGGGACATGAACATAACACATGTTCTTTTTTTGTTCCTTACCCCTGTCACCCCTCCTTGCTCCTTCCATTTGTTGGTTCCCTCCCCGTCTGCAAAAGATCTATTTTCACTTTTTTCTTTTAATTTTTTTTCATCCCTTTTCCTTCCCTTTCCTCTATCTCCTGTTTCCCTTCCCCTTTCAAAAAGATCTCTCTGCTTCCTATTATCTGTCCTTTACTTTGCTTGTTGTTTATATTTCCTCAAGCAGAGGACTGACATCTAGAATACATAAAGAACTCAAAAAAATCAGACCCCTGCCATTAAAAGACCCAATCAAAAAAATGGGCAACTTTCTGAAATGAATAGACACACTTCTAAGAAGAAGTACAAATGGCCAATAAATAAATGAAAAATGTTCAACATCCATTAGAGTCAGAAGTTCAGTCTGTTGTACCTGAGAAAAAAGTAAATTACATGTAAACTTTATCACTTGTTACAGATTATGTTACCTTTCCAATTCATCTCAGAACACTAGTGTGTCGAGATGTGGCTTAGTAAGACTGGTTTAAAGTGCTACCAGTAGGCCTGAAAGAAAACCTTTTAAAATCCTTACAATAAAAATGAAAGTCACAGAAACAGAATTTTCAACATAAGCCAATAGTATCAAGAAATTAAGAAAAAAAAAAAAAAGAAAAAAAGAAAGGTCATCTAGTAAGGATAATACATTTTGCTAAATAGCACAAACCGGTTATTTATAAAATACACTCACCATCTGTGAATCCCCCAATGACTGCAGTTCATATTGAACAGGTTGACCATTTTGGTCCACTAGATGGAACTGCTCTGCAGAAAGAGTTGGGGGTCCTGGGATGTCCTGTGATGTGAGTAGATTATTTGCTTCAGGAGTAGTGATGGGCAAAACTGCAGGAGAATCATTGTGTCCAAAGGAAGGATCCCTGGTGTCCATACAGGCTAGATGCTTTTGTAAAAAAACAAAACACACACAAAAAAAACCCACTTAAGTCTTTGTAAAATACATTTTCACTATATTTTTTTTAAATAGAACATTATATACTGTCACTATGTACAAAAAAAAAAAGAAAAGAAAAAAAGAAAGGACTCAAGAGATGGCTAGAGCAGGGAGGGAGGGAGAGAAGGGAAATAAAGGGTACCATGTACATGTAGCAACTCCCCACAGGGAATGCAAACATGTACTATATGCTTGTACGACTAAACTATAATAAAAGAAAAAAAAGGAAATGCTAAGTTTATCCAAAAAATAGAACATGAATAATAAAACTGGTAAGATGCTCTTTCTCTCCTCCACACTTGAGTCCCTTTTTCACTTCCCTTCTCCCTGTTCCTGCTACTGTCCTGTGATCTTCAATAAATGTAGCTAATTACTACATTAAAAAAACTGGTAAGACAGTTACTTTTCAGCTAATGTTTTTACTTTGGCAAGAGTGTCAATTTACAGGGCAGAAAGTATTTAGGTGAAACCTGACTTTTATTTTGTATCTTGTTGCCTAAATTTTCTTAAAATAAAATTGGCCATGGGAATGCATCTTAAAGCGACAAAACATAATTCAACATACAGATATTTTTTGTATAGAAAATTTTATAAATCCATTTATGTTTTACTTTAAGTAAGTTCTGTATTATTAAATATATGATAGACTATGTGGATGATTAAGTATTAAATCATTAAAATTAGTAAGTATTCCTTAGGCATAAAAAGTCATTTAATGATGGCATGCTGTTTTCCCAAGAACAGAAAGAAGTTCCCAGCTGAATCTACCTCAAATTCCTGTGCATCTGTTCGGGACTCTTCATCCTCATTACAGTTGACTTTTAATGAATCGTTAGACTCTTCCATGCTGGCATCGTGTTCAATTCCATTTTCTCCTATTATTTAATAGCTGCAAGAGTTTAAATATCTGATATACAAAAGCATTTAACATATCCATGACAGTGTTTTACCTTAAATCTCTTACCTCCCCTACTATGGTACCTTATAAAATATAGGTAAAGCCATTTCCAAGGTAAGACAATTAGTGTTTTTGTTAAACAGCTTGCCAAGGCCCTAGAGTACAGGCAAGGCAGAGCAAAGATGAGGATTACGGAGTTCCTTCATACTATCTTTAATTACACTCTTATACTGGCTTATTAAACGTGCTTTTGTGTGACAAGGTAATGGTATATCTTTATAAATAATTCTAAACTACTCATTTCACAATGATTTAATGCAAATAAAGGCTTTTAATTTTATGAGTTGGGTGTGCCCTACTGTAACATGATATAGCTTAAGAAAGATGTGTCATTGGAGATAGGGACTATGTATACAACATTCACCCCTTATCTGTATGGGATGTGTTCCAAATACTCTAGTGGATGCCTCTAACCTCAGACAGTACCAAACCCTGTATGTACTATGGGTTTTGCTTTTTCCCATCCATACCCATCTATGACAAAGTTTAATACATACACTAGTGAGAGAATAATTTAAGATTTAGAAATTGTTTATTTGAAAAATTTTCCATTATCCATTTAATATTTTCAGGCTAGTAGGTAACTAAAATACAAATAGAAACTGCAGAAAAGGGAGAATTAATGTACACAATTCTTGCCATTAATATATAATCATATCATTTGATATTAACTTGACAAGCTTGGAAAATGAAATATATATGACAAAAACTATGAGTCACTTAGGCCTAGTACACTGGTTCTCAATAGGGACAATTTTATAAGGCAATATCAGTCCTATTTTAATATGCAACTATAAAATATCTTCACATTGCCTTTCCTTTACGATTTTAAGTGGGGTTGGGGATTTAGCTCCAGTGGTAGAGTGCTTGCCTGGCAAGTGTAAGGCCCTGAGTTCAAGCCCCAGCACCAAAAAAAAAAAAAAAAAAAAAAAAAAAAAGATTTTAAGTAATTACTGTATCCTGATATAACTTATCATAGAAACTTCCAAAATGACCTGTAGCCTACCTCTTGGGCTACAAAAGAGCAATTTTATAACTTTCTGCTCTGTTTTGAATTTTGTACACTATATTTACATTACTTAGGAATAAAATTTGTTTGATGAGCTTTTAAAATGGAGAGGATTAAAACTGGCAATGTAGAGATTGAGAACAAAATACAGCCTCCTCTCCAGGACCTGAATGGAGACACTGGAAAACAACAACTTGGTGAAGAGAAAAGAAGATCTCTGGGAATTACGAGAGAGCTGACAGGAAAACTGGAAACTGTGGAGAAGCTAGAGAAACAGAGCACAACAAAGAAAAAGGAAGAAAGCCCTTAGGAAAGGAGCCCTGGCTCCTGGGGAGGAGGACCTGTCTCCACTGATACAAGGTAAGCCTGGAGAGTCAGTGGTGCCAGGGAGAAACAGTGGACTGGGTTGGCAGCACTAGCCCCAAGAAAAGCCCAGAGCTACAGCAAGCTGTAAAAATAGCATGGGGTTTCAGTCTGAAAGTAACTCCTTCTGCATGGCAGGCTAGAGCAACAGAAGAAATCCAGGGCAGCACCTGCAATATTTGAGAGCATTTAATCAGGAGCCATTCTGGCAAGAGGTTAATTATTCAAAACTGAGCGCAGACCAACTACAGAACAACTAGACTTCTCTGGTATAACCCTACCTCAGTGACTGGGGAGGAGACAGGTAGAAGAGACAGTTGCAGAGAGAGCTTGGGCTAGATATGGATACCCTTCCCAGAAGGTGATGCTCAGACCAGGAAGGACTCTGGGGTTCTGCCCCGAGTTGAGAAGCCAAACTGGTCATGTGTGGCTTTTGGAGGGGGCTAAATCTGAAAGCACTGGCTTTAAGTCCTGCGACAGCTAGGGCACCAGCCCCTGCCCCCCTGCCTACATGCAGCACAGAGTTCAGTGGTCACTTTGCTTTCCCCAGCTGCCAGAATGATCAGGGATCCGCCTCGGCTTGCACAGTTGCTACAGCCCGTGTATAGACAGAGCGCCCTCTGGAGCAGGGAGGGCAACTCACAAACCCACAGGCCACAGAGCTAGGCAGAGAAAGCCATGACGTGGGCTGCACAGAGTGACTACCGTGCTGGGGTGGACACGGCTGAATGACCATGCTCAGCAACATCTCACGTTATTTCCCTTATACGAGAGACCCAAAGTATAAATAAATTAAAGAGAAAAATAAAAGATAGATAATAGGAAACAAGGAGATTTTTAGGAAATGGAAAAGAAACTAAGATATACATGGGGGGAAGGGAATGTAAAAAAGATAATTCTTAAATGTGTTATGTACATGAACCAACTCACTGTGAATCAATAAGTACTACAAACATGTACTAATAAAAATTTAAAAATAAATAAAAAGAGACTTCCGCTAACGGTAATATGGGAGATTAGACAGCGCATAAGATTCTTTTGATACAAAACGAAAATATAAAGTTGGCCTAAAACAAAATATTTTGTGGCTGAGGTCTTCTTATTGGAAGTCATAAAAATCAAAGATCACTTGTCCACTTCCATGTATCCCCCAAAAGAAAATCAAAAGCTGTGACTATCAACAAGAATAAAATACTTAGGAATGAATTTAACCAAGGAAGGAAAATATTTGCACAGGCAGCACAAAATGCTTTTTAGAAGATCTAAATAAATGAAAAGGCATACTGTGTTCATAGATTAGAAAGTAACACTATTATGGTGGCAAAAATACCCAAAGCAATCTACATTCTGTGCAATCACTATTATAATACCATGGCTTCTGAACGACCAAAGTGATTCTTAAAAAGAACAAACTTGGAAGACTCATACTTCCAGATTTCAAAAATTTCCATAAAGCCACAGTAATTACGAGTAGAGGACTGGTGATGTGGCTCACCGGCAGAGTATCTGCCTTAGCATGAGCAAGGCCCTGGATTTGATCACTGGACCTACCAAAAGAAAAAGAAACAAAAAACAAAAAGAGAGAGTAATAAAGACATGACGACAGACATAGAGACCAATGGAAATAAAGTCCAGAAATAAATGCATGTATCAGTTGTTAAATTATATTTGACACAGTGCCAAAAATATTTGATAGGAAAAGAATACTCTTTTAACAAATGTTGCTGGGATAACTGAAAAGCCACATGAAAAAGAATGAAGTTGGACAAAAAATTGAAAATGGATCAAATACTTAAATAAAAGCACTAAAACCACACAACCTTTAAAATAAACCACAAGGCTAAATCCTTATGATCTTGGATTTGGCAATGGTTTGTTAGATCTGTCACCGAAAGGAAACATATCAAAAGAAAAAATAGAAATTGGAAGTCATCAAAGTAAAAACTTCTGTTCATAATACCATGATTGAGAGCAAAAAGACCACCCATGCATAGGAGAAAATACTTATAAATTATACATCTGATAAAGGTGTAGAAAATACAAAGAACTAATACAACTCAACAACAAAAAGACAAATAATTCAAAAGAATTTAAATTAAAAATGGGCAAATGACTTCAAAAGACATTTCTCTAAAGAGTATAGTCAACAAACCATATTCAAATGGCCAGTAAGCACAAGAAAAGGTGATCAAGGTCATCAGTCATTAGGAAAAAGAAAATCAAAACAGTAGTGAGATACCAATTCATTCCTACCAGGATGGCTATATTTTAAGAAACAGAAAACAAGTGTTGGTCAAGGTATTAAGAAATTAGAAACTTCATACATTGCTAATAGGTATGTAAAATAGCACAGCTGCTGTGAAAATAGTTTGGCAGTTCTATAACTACTTAAAGAATTACCTTACGATACAATTCCATTGTATATGCCCAAAAGAATTGAAAACAGTTACTCAAACATAAACTTGCACACAAATGATATCAAAACAACATTACACAAAATACCCAAAAAGTAGAATCAATTGTAATCTTCATGAAATGATAAATGAACAGAATATGGTATTACCCATACAAAGGATTATCAAACACAAAAAGGAATGAATACTGATACATGCTACAATATGGATGTACTTCAAACACATTATGCTAAATGACAGAAGCAAAAGGTCACCAAACATATCACTGCATTTATATAAAATATTAAGACATTAGAAAATGGAAAGATATCCTGCTCCCAGATAGGTAGGACCAATATTGTCAAAATGACAAACAAGCCAAACTGATAATATAGACTTAATGCAATCTCAATTAAAATACCAACAGCATCCCTAACAGAACTACAGAAAACAATCTGAAATTTAAATAGAAACAGAAGAGACCTAGAAATAGCAAAAGCAATCTTGGGCAACAATAGCAAAGCAGGAGGCATCATAATCCCAGATTTCAAGTTACATTACAAAGTTACAGTGATAAAAAACAGGATGCACTGGCACAAAAACAGATATGTGGGTCAACAGAACTGAACAGAGGATGCATAAACAACACAGGACACATTCAGCCACCTGGTCTTTGACAAAGGAGCCAAAACATATATTGGCGGAAAGATAGCCTCTTTAGCAAATGGTGCTGAGAAGACTGGCTATCCACATGCCAGAGATTGAATCTAGACCCATATTGCTATATACTAAAATAAAAGAAAAATAGATCAAAGATCTTGATATTAAAACAGAACTACTGAATTTCTTGGAGGATAAAATAGGTAAAACTCTTGAAGACATAGACACAGGCAAGGACTTTCTCAACAGAACCTCAATTGTTCAGGAAATAACATCAAAAATCAACAAATGGGATTATATCAAATTAAAAAGTTTAAGCACAGCAAAGAAAACCAACAAGGTAAAGAGATAACCTATAAAATGGGAAAAAAATTTTGCCAGCTATTCCTTAGACAGAGGACCAATAACTAGAATATATAAAGAACTCAAAAAAACCAAAAAAGGATGATCCAGAAGAAAACAGAAAAAACATGTGTCCCTGAAATGAATAGACACTTCTCAGAAGTACAAATGGCCAATAAATACATGAAAAATGTTCAAAATCTCTGGCCATTAGAGAAATGGAAATTAAAATAACACAGGTATTCTATCTCACTCTAGAAAGAATAGCTACAACCAAGAAATTAAATAATAACAAATGCTAGAGAGGCTGCAGGGAAAACACTTCTACATTGTTGGTGGGAATGCAAATTAGTACAACCACTATGAAATCAGTATGAAGATTCCTCAAAAAACGAAAACTAGAAATTCCATTCAACTCACCTATTTCCCTTCTAGGTATCTTCCCAAAAAGAGTTAAAGACATCATATTACAAGAGTACATGCACACCCATGGTTATAGCAACACAACTCATAATCGCTAAATCTTGGAAGCAGCCTATATGTCCATCAACAGATGAACAGATAAGGCAAATGTGGTATTTACACACAATGGAGGACTACTCTGCTAAAAGAAGGATAAATTTGAGTCATTTGTAAGAAAATGATGTACCTTCAGACCATAATGTTAAGTGAAATAAATTGGACACAAGCTTAAAAATTGCATGGTTTTTCTTATAAGTAAATTAAAGAGTAAAATAAAAAATAACAGGAAACAGGGAGATAGATCTTTTGCAAATTGGAAGGGGTCTAAGAGATGGAGGGAGAGGGAAAGGAGAGGAGATGAAGGGAAAGTAAAAAGAATTAAAATGTGTTATGCACCAATTCTCCATTCTGAATGTAATAGTTATGCAATGCCAGTATGTACTCGGAAAAATGTAAAAATAAAAAAATAAATAAAATTTGAAAGTTAAAAGGCAAATGAATTAATTAAAATACTTAAATTGGATAAATCCATACGGACAGAAAGCAAACTGGGGAATTCCAGGGCTCAGGGGAGGACTAAAAGGGGATAAATGAATAATGGGTATAACATCTTATTTGAGGATTTAGCTCAGTGGTTAGAGTGCTTGGCTTGCAAGCATAAGGGCCCGAGCTTGATTCCCAGCACCAAAAAAAAAAGAAAAAAAAAATTAGAGGTAGCACTTTCACAAAATTGTGAATATACTAAACATCATTGAATTTGTCATTTAGGAATGGTTAGTTTTAGCTGTATAAATTTCATTTTTTTTTAAAGTGGGTTTGGTGTACAGCTCAGTGATAAAGTACATGCCTACCATGCACAAGGCAGTGGGATTGATCCCCAGCACCACAAAAATAAAATAACATACCAAAAAAGGATGTGTGTGTGTATATGTATATATTATATACCACACATTACATGTATATATGTAGTACCCAAAGTATTTATTTATATCTGGGTATGTGTGCATGCACAGCAATCAGGAAAATGTGAACATGGACTAGATAATTGATAATATTAAGGAATTTTTTGCTGTGTTTTCAGGTACTATATGTGATAATATTAACTAAGTCATTTCAGACACTGTATGTGATAATATTAATATTTATAGATAAAATTTTTATCATGTAAGCCAGGTGTGATGGCACACTTGCCTATAATCCCAGCACTCATTGTAGTTGAGTTTGTGGTCAGCCTTATGCTACATAATCAGTTCAAGGCCCGCCTGAACTACATAGTGAGACCCTGTCTTAAAACAAAACAGTGGCTCAGTGCTCTTGCCTAGCAAGTACAAGGCCGGCATTAGATCCCCAGCACCCAAAAAACAAAACAAAACAAAAAATTGTACTGTGTTATGATGTCCAGAATCTCTTTCTAAAATATCAAAATCAGAAAAAGGGATACAATTAGAAGGAGATATAAATAAAACGAGACTACTATAGAGTGATAATTTTTAAAGCTCGCAAGTGGCTTTAATAACAAGCATGGGCTTTGTTTTACTATTCTACATTGTATATTTTGAAATTTCCTTTTAGAAACTTTTAAAAAATGGATAGAATTTAGGGCCAAAATTACAAACACACTATTACAGTGCAAGGTTTTATATTACATACCTCAAGGTAGGCAAACGAACAGACAATAAAACCATAAAAATAAAGAAACAGAACAAACTTGATTTATTGACATACTTAAAACTCCATTCCCGGGCTGGGGATTTAGCTCAGTGATTAGAGTGCCTGCCTTGCAAGCACAAGGCCCTGAGTTCGATTCTCAGCACTAAAACAAAACAAAACAAAAAAACAAAAAAACTCCATTCCCCTTACTCAGAGAACATGTATTTCTTTTTTTTTTTTTTTCCAAGACAGGGTCTCACTACACAGTTCAGGATGGCCTTGAGCTCACCATGTTGCCCAGGCTGGCCTTGAACTTGCAACAATCCTCCTGCCTCTGCCTCCCAAGTGCTGGGATTACAGGCATGTGCCACCACACCTGGCAAGAGAATACATATTTCTCTCAAATGCATATGGGCCTGAATCATGATGAAAATATCATGTATCAAAACGTGAGGGATACAACCAAAGTTATATTTCAAAGGAAAGTAGCAGACTTAAATTCTTCTATTAAGGGAAAAAAAGATAAAAATAATTTGAGTAAAAAGGAGTAAGTCTGAGAGCTCCAGTGTACATCACAATGGTAATAGTAATAATATATTCTATATTTGAAAATTGCGCAGACAGTAGATTTTAATTGTCCTTATCACCAAAAAAAAAAAAAATTACCTTTGGGCTGGGGGTATGGTTCAGTGGTAGAGTGTTTGTCTAGCATGTGCAAGGCCCTGGTTTCAATCTCCAGTACCACACACACAGACACACAGACACACAGACATACAGACATACAGATACACAGACACAGACACATACACACACGCCCATGCATATGTTAATTAGTTCAACAGAACCATTTTACAACGTATGCATATATCAAAGTATCATGGTGTATACCATAAATATACGTAAGTTTTTAAATAAAAAATTTTCATGCCATGTTTCTATGAGGGGAAAAAGCCAATCAATGAGCTAAATGACCACTTAAAAATGTTGGAAAAACAACAAATGCAAAAGCTAAAAGAAAGGTCATACTGAAGAGTATCATTCAATGAAATAGACCAAAAGATACAATAGAAAAAAACAGTAATTCTACAATTTGGTTCTCTGTAGAGAAAGAAAAAGATTTATCAAGAAAGAGGAAAAAAAGGCACAAAAGATTAGCAATAAAAAAGAAGACTACAAAAGCAGATATTAAAAAGATGAGGATATCATGGACAAACACCTAGAAGAAAATGACTTACCAAAAGAAATTCCAGGAGAATTATAATGGCCAAATAGTCCTATGCAACATTAAAAAAATAGAATTGAAAGTGAGAATTTTTCTCACATAATAAATACCACAGCAAGACATTTTATAAGTTTCTAAAAACTATGTTTAAAAAAAAATTTCAAGTTTATATGTACTCTTCTATGGTATAGAGGAGTTACTCCCAACTCATTCTAAGGGGATAGTATAAGCTAGATACCAAAATTGACAAGGACAGGATAAGGAAGAAAATGTATAGTCCAATTTTAATTGTTACATTAAACATATTTTCTAGTTTTCATATCTGATTTTTTCACTTCTGGGTCCTTGCTGACCAAGAAAACACTGCTCCTCCCAGAATTAACCAATCCCTGGATTGCAAAGTCTTCTGTAAACCTGCCCTTCCTACGCACAATAACCCAGCCCCGGACCCTCACCCAGCCGCCTTCTCCGTGGGGCTCTTCATCTCTGGACCACGGTCTCCTCCTCTCATCACCACAGGACCAGGCGTCAGACAACCAGGGGCAGCCAGTACGCCTGCAGTCCACTAAGACTACTCAAACCAGCCAATTCTAGACTGACTCAGCCTGCTTACGCTGCTATGTCCCTTCTCTCTCTAGAAAACCACATTAAAGGCTCTTCTGCAGCTCCCCTCCCGCTCTCCCTGCTACCAACCTCGGTGGTGTTTTGTGTGGCCCTGCGTGGTATGGCATGTCCTCCTCCTCTCAGGAACTGGGAGTAATGAACTGTCTTTTCAGTGGCAGTTACTTCCTGCTCTGTCGGCCTCACCATACCTACATTGAAACAAAATCTATCTTTAAAAACAATTACAACATATAAATACAAAAATCCATATACATCCAGCAACGTACATGCTAAGATGCCACTACATTTATCACCATTATTTTATGCACCACTAAGAAAGAAAAACAATGAGTAATAATTAAAACAATGATACATGCTTTATTTTCTTTTGGAATTTTTATTTCTTACTTTTTGAAACTTTTTACCACATAAAACTCTTACACATAGATAAAAAGAAAATACATGCAGAAAACATCTACTAAGTTATCTCTTTGTGTTCAGATTCTGATTTCTTGGAATCACTTCTAATTCAGAGTTACTATTGTTCATATTTCTCAAAGAACTTAACCTTCACTTTTAAAAAACCATACGATATTAATAAACAAAAGAGAAAAAAATAAAAACCCCTTTAAAACATAAGAACCAAACTTCTAACATGGTTTTAGATTATACAGGACAAGTCTATTTTCTAATCTAGTTTCGGATATGTTGATGAAACATGGCTGATATCTGCCTTCTTCTCCCATCCGAACCCTTTCCTGGGGCCATGAGGGTTAAGGGGCTGAAACAACATTCCACTTCTATCTCGAAGCCTCTGACATCCATTCTTCAGATTCTCAAACTCATGACTGTGTTATGAGCAAAGCCACAGGTGCACCTTCCTGTTCCTTGGTCAACAGTGATTACAAGATCCCATTAGTTATAAGACACGTTAATTTCAGAAATGTAAAAATGTGGGAAATGTGCACTCTAGAATTACTAATGTGAAAAACACATCATGACCAGTTTAGGATTTTTCCAGAATTACGAAGGAGATAATTAGAAAATCCATAAATCGCATTAACAGTTTAAGGAAAAACATAACTAATTTCAATTAGTTAAAGTTAAAATTCACTTGATAAAATTCAACACATTAAATAAACTAATGAAAGGAACTGGAAATAATCTGGAAACAAACTATTTCATTTACAAGGAAAGAGTTACAAATTTATAGACTACAAGGAAGTGTAAACAAATTTGTATGTTTCAAGATTTCTTTCCTTCTTTCTTTCTTCTTTCTTTTTTTGGAGACAAGGTCTTGCTATGTAGTTCAGGTTGTCCTTGAACTCACTATGCAGCCCAGCCTGGCCTCGAACTCTTGGTGCTGGAATTACAGGTGTGCACAACCACACTCGTCAATTTCTTTTTCAGAATTACGAAATATTTAGAACAATCAGAGAAATACAGCTGATCTTTAAATCAATTTGAAGAAACCAAGAACAATTAAAGGAGTATATACAGAATAATTTCCTAGTAGATGTACTTTATGACAAGAAATAAGCCAGGTTTGGTGGTGCACACCTATAATCCCAGCACCTGGGAGGCTGAGGCAGGAGTATCGCTGTGAGCCTGAGATGAGCCTGGCCTTCATAGTGAGTTCAAGGGTAGCCTGAATTACATAGTGAAACACTGTCTCAAAGAAAAGAAATTATATATGTCTTGAAATATAGTGCAAAATGAAACCCAAAACAGAGACCAAATTTGTACTAACATGTTTTAAATGATTCAAAAATTTAAAAAAATTTTGATTATTGCATCATGAAGGCTTGGGACACGTACATAACACATCTTCTTTTCACCATTCGCTAAAGAGGCTATCGTTCCTCCAGCAGAAAAACAGGAACTCTCATTATTGCTTTTGGGAATGCAAAATGGGTCGAGCTACTTTGGAAGACAGTTTAGTGTTTTCTCATAAACTAAAATAGTTTCATCATATAGTCTAGCTATTGCGTTACTAAGTATTTACTCAAAGGACCTGAAAAGTTATGTTCCATAAAAATGTGTATACAAGTTAGGTGTGGTGGTGCACGCCTGTAATACCAGCATTCGGGAGGCTGAGGCAGTAGGATCCCCAAGAGTTTGAGGCCAGCCTGGGCTACACAGTGAGTTCAAGGCCAGTTTAAACTATACAGTGAGACTTCATCTCAAAAAAAAAAAAAAAAAAGTGCAATGTATATCCAGATATTTATGGCAGCTTTATTTTCAAGTGCCAAAAGTTGGAAGCAACCAAGATAGCCCTCAACAGGAATGAATAAACAAACTGATACATTTCTAAATGGAGGTTTGTTTTGTTTGTTTGTTTGCTTTGCAGTGCTGTGGCTTGAACCCAGAACCTCACTCATACTAGATGATTGCTCCACCACTGAGCTACATCTCTAGCCCCATAAATGGAATGGTTTTCAATGATAAAAAGAAATCACATCAATTACAAAAAACCATACAGAAACCTTAAATGCCTATTGCTAAGTGAAAGAAATTAACCCAAAGGGCAAAGTGACAAATCAGTAGTTGGCAGAAGTTGGGGGTATGTGGAGGGCAGGAGGTGGTTGAGTAGCTAAGGCACGGGGGAGTTTTATGGTGGTGAAACAATTCTTTATGATACTGTAACGGGGGATACATGACATTATGCACTTATCAAAATACACAGAGCTGAATAACAGAGTGAATCTTAGTGTAAATGATAGACTCATTCATAATAACCTATCAATATTGGCTCACCAGTTGTAAGAAATATACCATATTAATGCAAAATGTTGATAATAAGGAAACTATCTTAGCGTGTAAGGAGGTAATGAAGGTATCTTAGGGTGTAAGGAGGTAAGGAAGAACAAGTAGGGCAATAAATCAGAATCTTATTATCTGCTTGGTTTTTCTATAAATTATAGAGCTAAACTGTTCTAAAATACAGAGTCTTATTTAATTCTTTCAACGACCCAGTGATTCAGTTATCTGTTCCAATTTACACATAAGATTTAGGCACATTAGGTAACTTCTCCCAAGATTATAAATATAAGTGACCAAGTAAAGACCCGACCACATGTTAATCCCGAGGCCCATGTCCTTTATTACTACCACAAAAACTCTTTCATGATAATATACTTTCGTCTTTCCTGTTAATAAAAACCCCCACAGATTTGCATCTTTTTTTTTTGATAGATTAACAAAGTAAAGATGTTAAAAGAAACTCATCCGTTTTTGTTTTCAATTTTTCTTAGCTGAAATTAAGTTAGAGGCAGTTCCGAACACAGGAATAGCCTCCTACAAGCAATCTCTGACCTCATCCAAAAACAAGAGCTCTAACTATGCAGGCATTGAGAAAATATTCTATAGAGTAGATTTAGAGGCGTGGTGGTGTACGCCTTTAGTTCCAGCACTGTGGAGGCTGAGGCAGGAGGATATTGGGGAGGTTGAGACCAGCCTGAATTACATAGTGAGTTTGAGGCCACCCTGAACTACATAGCACTAATAACTATATAAGACCCTGTCTCAAAAAACCAACCAACCAAATAAACAAATAAAATTTGATGCATTTGTAGAATAGATTCAGAAGGGATCTTGGGAAGGATTTGTAAAATGTGCAAATAGCTTGTAATTGTACATGTTTAGGCTCAGTTTCTCTTATAGGTACCCCATTTTACTTCAAATTACCCTACTAGCAGAAAAATATTTTTTTCCACCTTATCTACTTTTTTTTTCCCCGTGATACTTCATCAATGAAATTTTCACTGGAGTTAGTATTTTCACGTTAACAGAAAACAATGAGAATGCCATCCTTTAACAAATTTGTGTAAGTTTAAAGAAAAGTTTCTTTTTTTCAAAATGAGTTGAAAACAGCTACCCTGAGGGAATGGAGTTTAATTTGGAGTGAGAAAGCAAGTACAGTATATGCGAGGTTCAGAGAACTCAGGGATTCCGTGGTTGGGAGCTTGAGGCTCCAGGTAAGACCGAGGGAAGAATGAACACTTGAGGGAAGTGCAGGAGGGTGGAGAGGATGCTGACAGAAAGCCACACACAAACCACTTTCTTCACAACTCTTCCCAGACTGGGATTTTTTCGGGGGTAGGGGTGGGGGTGCTGGGAATCAAACTCAGGGCCTTTAGTGCTCTACCACTGAATTAAATGCCCAATGCCCACAGACATGGATTTCGCTAATACAAGAAAGATAACTTGATTTTCTAAACTCAACTATAGGTTACTTACACTTTTTGTGGTTATAAAGGTAGAATACTACTTAAAGTCATTTCTGTACCTAAAAAGTGGGTTTTAATATGATTACTGATCTAACCTACTGTTGAAAGGCAGATTAAAAGCACGTTTTTAATATTATAAACACCCTTTCAGAAAAAATAATTTGCAGAGGGAAATATTCCTCTCATTTCTTTCATCAATTAACATTAACTTTCTCCAATCCTGACAACTACAGATGACTCAAAATACAAAGTTTCCCATCTATCCTCAGTGTCAGTATATGCTACAAATCAGTGACGCTGAACCTTTTAGAACTCTGAATGATAACAAACAGCTGGCTGCAGCATGTGGACCATAGGTTCACCACCACTGTTATAAATTATTAACCCTAGCTCCCAAATAATTCTGTCAAGGTGAAGACTTTAAGAATGATGCTACTGAGGCCAGGGACTTAGCTCAATGGTAGAGCACTTGCCTAGCAAGCACAAGGTCCTGAGTTCAATCCCCAGCAGCACCCCTCAAATCAAAGAAAGAAGATATTAATTGTTTTGAGGATATTAATATTAACAAACTATAAAATGGTCTTCTCTAACTGGTAACCATAAATAGAACAAAGTATAATCTGGCTTTTTTACAAATATATCACACACAATTGTTAACTTTTACAAAGCTGTTACTTCAATTAGATAAAAATAAATTATTACCTTCAGGCAGTGGCTCCAGTTTAACTTCCAGGCCTCAAGCATTCTACTACCCCCCAAAATGCCTTTTGTTTTCACTGAAGTTCTTTGTTTCGGGAGCACTAAATCCTAAGAGGTAGATCTTCATTTATGTGAAAGCTGTAACTGTGTCTTCGCGGCAGTGTTTTCTCTGTAATGAGAAGGTGTTCAATGTATACAGTGTACTTTTCTACACTACTAGATTTCATCATACAGGTTTTATTGATAAAATAGCTATTACCAGCCTTACATGGCAGAACCACCAATCACTCAGCTGAAGCGCCCCAAAGACCAAGGCTGACTCTACAGGCAAGTGAGGGGACTTAACTTCTCAATGCCAGAGTCCTTATCTAAAATTAGGGATTTGCAGTAAGGTTTTCATTCAACTATCACATTCTAGAACTACTAATGAAACAAAGATCTCTGTAGCAACTTAGCTTTTTTTTTCCTCGATGAAAATATTTACTAATAGAAGATCTTCTGGAGCACGAAAAGCTTGAAAAATAAAAAGATCCCTTCTCTACACCCCCCATCCTAAAACTAACAAACTCCTCTCCTTTTTTTTGTTTTGTGGCACTGGGGGTTAAACCCATGGATTTACACATGCTAGGTAAGCAGTCCACTGCTGAGCCATATTTCTAGCCTAACGAATTTATTTCTTAAGTAAGACGTATTCGCATTGGGTAAAGGAAGCAAAAAAAAATGAGACTATATGGAGTTAAAACAGTTATTAGACTTCAGAAACATACTAAGGCAATTTTTTTCACAAACTGCTTTCCAGAATGTTTCATATTATACTACAAAAGTAAATTTTTATATCAAAAGATTAGGAAGAAACTGTAAAATTAGTGCTTCAGTGTTTACTTAAAAGAAAGGCCTTTTTATTTACACAGCAAAGGCATGCAAGACAGGAAGAGACTACGCAGGCTTTTGTCGCTCAGTTCTCTGTAAAGGATCCATACTTGGAATACTGCTGTTTTTATTTATTGAACAGTAGTTCTATTTGCTCAAACTTTAGAACTAATTTCTCAGGTATATAACTTCTAAAAAACTGTCTTAACATCTGCTTATGTTGCTGAATTTCCCCTGTAGACCTCTGTATTAAAATTTATCTGTTGTCAGGTACGATAGTGCACACCTGCAGTCCCAGCACCCCCAAGGCTGAGGCAAGAGGCTGAGGCCGCCAGAAGTTCAAGGCCAGCCTGGGCTACATAGCAAGACCCTATCTCAAACAAAATTTTTTTTTTTATCTGTTAAAACTAATCTTTCTAGGGTTGGAGATTTAACTCAGTGGTAGAGCACTCGCCTACCAAGTGCAAGGCCCTGAGTTTGATCCCCAGCACCAAAAAAACAAAAACAAAAACAACCCTAATCATTTTTTTGGTTTTGGGTAATTGAAGAAGAAAAAAAAAAAAACAACAACAACTAATAACCTGAGAATAAATCCCTGAACAGGACTGTTTAAAGATGAAACCACTTGAAGCTCAGATTTGGTTTCTTTCCATTCCAAGTATATGCCTTGGTTAATGTCCCAAGATTTTAAAATTTTTGAAATCTACTCAATATCAGTGTCAGATTTTATTACTAGGTACAATAGGGTAAATGGCATAATGTTCCTTTTATAAAATATATGAAACTACTATGAATCACTGTTGTCAAAATTAAGTCAAGGCTACCAATTCACAAATATTTTAATAAGATTACATTTTAAAAGAAGGGCTTTGAAATTTATGTGCTAAATGAACATCAAAATTTTAAATGTATGCTTATATATTTCCATTTTATTTTAACATGTGTCTTATTTCTGGATTTGTTGTTGTTGTTTATTTCTTGTTTTGGCGTTGAGGACTGACCCTAGGGCCCTGCACCGCTAGGCAAGCAGGTATAAGTAAGGTACACTCCCAGCTCTTTTCTTTTTCAGTTAAAAAAAAAATCTATGGCTGGTGTTCACAATGTCTTTTTTCTCTTATTTGAGGTTCAGCTTCCCTAAAAGCTTCCCCATAATCTCAGTTTCTATTCATTTCTTACCAAGCACTTACCTGCCTCTTTTTACCCCTTTGCTCTTTCAGAGCCTGTGACTTTGAGGTACAGTTTATGGTGTTTACAGAGAAGAAAACTGAAGCTGTCAAGTATAATAGTGCACCCCTACTATCCTTGGGGATGTTTCAAGACTCCCCAGGGGATGCCTGTGACCATGACTGGACAGAGCCCTATGTATATTGTTTTTTCCTATACACACATAGCAATGATAAAATGTAATTTATAAATTAGGCAGAGTAAGAGATTAAAATAGAGCAATTATAGTGATACACTGTAATAGTTATGTGAATGTTCTCTCAGAATATTTTACTATATTGTAGATCTTAGCAGCCTCAGCATATAACTCTTTCCTTATTAAATCAAGAATTTTTACCTTCATGTAAGTACTTTCAGATTCTCTTTGGCATATCTGAATTGCTAGCACTACTCTTGCAGTCACTTGACACAAGCACTTGTGATACTAGTCTGGTAACTGAGAAGGGTACTAAGTGACCAATGGGTAGGTAGAGCATACAGAGGATTTACTCCCTGGACAGAGGGATGACTCACCCTCCTAGCAGAGCAGAGGGAGACATTATGCTATTCAGAACAGCATGCAATTAAAAACTCCTGACTTGTTTGTTTCCGGATGCTCTGATCATAGTAAATTGAAAATGAGAAAAGCAAACCCTTGGATGGGTGGGATGGGGGGCGGGGCTCTAATATATGATCACAGAGTATTATGTTCAGATTCAAAACCAAGTAGGGGGAAAAAGATTAAGGACTCCAAAGCCCAAACACAGTCTTTGTACCATATCATACCATGCCATTATAAACAGAAAGAGAAAAGAAAACCCTATAATAAAGAGAAGTTTATGTTCTAAGCTATAGTTTGCCACATAGCAGTGGATCTTCATGAGGACCAGAGTAAATAAATCCCATAGGAAACTATTAACAACCAAAAGCTTGCAGTTAATGTTCCAACTAGAGAAAAATCCTCAAAGTAAAAGCATTATCTATCCTGATTACTTCTTGGAGGCAACACTGAATATGACACAGAAGTCACTTGGAAAAAACCCCCATCATACTGGGTATTCAGTTATTGTGGAACACTTATTAACTAACTTTTTCTTTACTAAAGGTCTTGGTCAAATGAAGGGTATTTCAGTGTGTTCGAGATTTCTGTCTTGTAAATTGAAAGCCTTATCTGCTTAAGAATATACTGTACTGAGGTTCTATATCTTCCTGACACTTTTCTAATCAAAATTGTATCAACTCTCAGGTATTGTATATTCTTAATTTGACAAATTTCAAACTAATGACAGTTAAAAATGTATTAAACTGCCTGCTGACTACCTACATATTTTCAAAAGATCTTTCAGCCAATGATATGTATCCATAAATACGGATTCAATAGCAACACTTCAACACTTTTAAAATTATTCAATCTGTAAACACTCACTAGTGCGATGATTCACATTAAAATAGCCACACCTCTGTTTCAGCAAGCCCAATCCCAACAAACGATTTTCCGGGACTTCAGCCTGTTAGGTTTTATTCCTCCACCCACGTAACTACCCCCTTTATTTGTTCAAGTTGGCAACACTTCTAATTAAGTTTGACTTGATGGTAAAAACATTAACGTTTACTGAATGCTTCTTATGTAGCATTTAATTCTCAAAGTTGACTAAAGCGTGGCGCAGTCAGATTCGTTACGTAGCAGATGCAAGGTCAAACCCAGGCATTCTGATTCCAGGGCACGCATTCTACAAAGGAGAGTAAACTGAAAACAGTTGCACTCTAATGAAAGATTTGTCATTTCCAACTGTTTAACCCCCTTCTAAATTCCCATAGTTGATTTGGATAGTAACCGTCTACTTACTCTACATCTTTAAGCAAGATAAAAAAAAGAACTTCGGTCTTCACCTGCACACATACCGTTCTGCCCACAAATTCTGCAACCCAGTTCTGCCTGATTCTAAACTGCTGTCTCTTGGAGACCTCTCCCCACTCGGAGCTTTCCTGGCGAAAGCCTTAAAAAGTGACTCAGAGACCTGGACATCCATCCATCTTCCCTCAAAAACAACTGTATTGAAACAGAGTAATTATGGGGACCACTGAGACCAAGACGGGCCTTTGGTTAACTTCAAGACAAAAAGTCAAAAAGCAGCGCAGCAGGCACAGGAGGACGTTTTTCCTCTTCTAAGAATAAAGTATGAAAACGCTCAGAAAGGGGGCTCAAAAGCCGGGCGGCGTCGCCCGGGGTCCGGGTCCTTCTCTAGGGGCGGCGCATTCTCGGGCTCAGCACCCTTCTCAAGACACCCGGCCTCCTCCTCCTCCTCGACCGGCCTCCCCGGGGCCCGCGAGCCCGCCCAGCCCGGCCCGGCAGCTCCCACCGCCGGGTCGGGAGGCGACTGGCAGGCGGGAGGGACGAGGTGGGGAGCTGGCGCAGACGGCTCTGCCAAACCTCCGGCTCCCCGGCCCTGCCGCCGCGGAGAGCCCCACAAGGCGAGGAGGGAAGTCCGCCGGAGCAGAGGGGAGAAAATTCAAAACGAGTCTACTCAACCTCGTCTTGGCTCCGAGGCCCCGCCATGGAGACCAGCACAATGCGCAGGCGCAGCTCTGTGAGCTTCTCGGCGGAGTCCCATGAGATGCGACCCCTGCCGGCCACCGTCTCTCGTTTCCCTTTCGATTCTTCGACTTCCGTCCGCCCCTGCGCTTCCGGAAGACACGACCTGGAGCTCGAGGTGGGAGTGGGGTGCGGGGTTTTATCCGAGTTAGGTTCTGGTTGGGAATAGGCGTAAAAAGGGAAGTCTGGCAAGACTTTAGTCACTCAAGGCTGAAGGCAGATGGAATTTAGTAAAGCGGTGGCTGGCGTTAGGATTTACTGCAAACAAGAGCTCTTGAGTGCGCCTAACAAGAAAAGCCTACAGTTCCCAGTGGTGACAGTATCGAGACGCGCTGCTTTCTGGGGGCTGTAGTAGCCAGGAGCTGTCGTTGAGGTCGACCCTCCATCGACAGCGTTTTTATGTATTTGAGACAGATTTGAGCTGGGCCTTTCTGTATCTTCCTAGTCGATCACAGGCCCAACGTATGGAAGAAATCTAAACGAGAAGAAAGGGATACGCTGCCCGCGAGACTGCTGCACTCGTCGATTAAGTTCGCGGCCTAGCCGTGTGGCTGGGCAGCCTCGTGGTGCCTCTTGCAGACCCGAGGGGAGCAGAAGCAGGTTCTGCCTGCAGTACTTGCTTTCTTGTGGAGACTAATCTTGAAGCCCTTCTGTTTGTAGTCTGAAGAGACAAGAGCTCCGTTCTCTCAGTACTAACCCAGACGTTCTGGGGCGCTAGGCTTGAGTGAACTCCCCGCCATGGCTCAACTCCAGACACGCTTCTACACTGACAACAAGAAGTAAGTGAGCGTCCCAGCCTCTCCTTCCCCTGTCAGGGATCTTACCTGGGAACCCCTCCGTTGTGACCTTGTGGTTCCTGTTTGTCTTTGCTGTCAGCTTAATCCCCGCCCCCGCCATTTATGGCTGCTCCTCTCTTGAGTCCCTTGTCTGCGGTGCCCCTTGTTTTCAGCGGTGCACTGAGAGGTTTTCTCAGGGACCTCTCACCCGTACTCCGACGTCGCCTCGTTCTGCCCAGTTTCCTGGGCACCATGTAATTATTTGTGTGAGGAGAAAACTGAAGAGCTTCGAGTTTGCTTTCTGAATGATGCATACTGTGTGGGTGATCTGAACAGTGTTATTGCAGGCCCGTCTGCTGGTGGTGGTGTTTCATGGTTTCTGAAAACATAACTTCGTTTCCTTAAGTAGGTAGGTGATAGAAGATGCTTTCCTTACAGGTGGATCTCTAAATAGGCGTTTGGTGGAACAGGATTTTGATGAAAATGTGACTTCAATTCGGTTACAAATTTGAGGGTGTATAGTGTGTATTTGTGTGTTAAAATTTTTGAGAGAATTGGTGATTCACCTGAAATTTTAAGAAATAATGTACCACTATATTTTAATTCCAGAAATAAAAGCGTAAATGTCGTGTCTCTGTGTGTGTGTGTGTGTGTGTGTGTGTGTGTGTGTATTTAGATCTTCAAAAGGTAACGAAACTTAGTTATTAAGGTTCTTGCTGCTTCTTTTCAAGTAATATGCTTTGGTCAATAAAATGAGGAGGAGGTGTTACACACACATGTGTATATAATTGACATATACCGTGATGGGGGGTGTGTGTGTGAAAGAAAAAGAACTGTGCTACTTTTCCCCTCACACTTTATTGACCAAAGTATTAAGTTTAAATAAAGAAGCAAAATTTTTACTTTCTAGGTTTTATTACCTTTTGGAAAACTGAAGTAACTGCTTTGTGGGGGCATGATAAATATATAGCCATTATTATTCAAAACGTAGTTTGAGAACCAGCAGCATCATATTAGCAGTTTTGCAAGCATCATCATAGTCAATTTTAAAACATTTTTCATCACCCCTTAGGTCTCCCTCATGCCTTTAATAACCCTGCCCTAGGCAATCACTGATTATCTGTCTCTATAGATGTGTCTATTCTGGACATTTTGTGTTAATGAAATTATATATGGTGTTTTGTGACTTGCTTCTTTTATTTTTGTGGTGTTTTCATGGTTCATCCATGCTGTAGTTTGGCTTAGTACTTAATTCCTCTTTATGGCCAAATAATACTACATTGTGTGGATAGACCACATTTTCCTATTGGTGTCCAATTGTTAGACGTTTAGGTTGTCTTCTCTCCCTTTTAGCCATTATGAATAGTGATTATGTGAATATTAGTAATATTTTCTCACATTGTCTGTGTTCCCTCTAATACTCTCCATCACACAGCCAGAAAGATCTAACTAAATAAACTTTGAATTATGTTATTCCTTAACTTGGACTGATGTCTACAGAAAGAAGTAAAAACTGTTTCACACAGTACAGTATGTAAAGTGCTCCCTGCAGATCTCCTTAGCCTCATCTGTGGTCACTGCCTAAAGCAAAAACTACACTTTCTCAAACTCCTGTTCGTCCTGCTTTCTCACACCTGCTTTTCTTGTCTAACTCTCCCATGCCTGGGAAAAATCACTTTTCTACATGTGGCTTAAGATTCATCTTTTTAGTGCACCCTTTCAGACCCTGTTCCCTCTTTCTCTGGTTAAAATGACCTATCACTGCCTCTTCTCTTATTGTGTATATATATCATTTATGACGTTACTCTCATAAAGCTTCACTGCATTTGAGAAGAGATACTTCTTAATTCATTTTGTTTACTCTGTATAGCAAAATACCCTGACATGTGGTTGGTACCCAGTAAATGTTTGCCGAATGAATAAATGCACATTTATTAAAGTATCTGTAGATTGGATCTTGACTTATCATTTCCTTTTTGTAGATATGCAGTAGATGATGTTCCCTTCTCAATCCCTGCTGGCTCTGAAATTGCTGACCTTAGTAACATCATCAATAAATTGCTGGAGGCCAAAAATGGTGGGTATATTACTCTGAGAAGTTACAAGAAAGTACAGAGCCACTAACCACACTAAAATACATTTTTTGCACTCTATAGGAATTTCGTATCAGTGAAATTTATGAATTATATAGGTTTTGTTGTTAAATGATACTCTGAAAGATAAGTTTTCAGAAAAAAATTATTTGTATTTAATCTGCTTTCTAAATCAATATGTAGCTAAAGAGGTTTTAATTCAAGAATAAAGATTTTAGTATGCTGTGATATTACTGGTAATGTAGACACTGTGATTGTGCTGTGAAATGGCACTTATATCTACTGTGATTGTGGGTTATAATAGGCATAAAACAAGCATTTTGGTGCTTAGGCCCTACTTGTTAGTGAAGCATGAGGCAAAATAATCAGTATCTGAATTTAAGTGTTATTTTATGTAATAACAAAATGCTAGTGTTAATACTGGTATTTTATTTCATATGTTCAGAATTCATAAAAAATGGATATAGCAAAAATTTATAAACATAAGAGAATATCAAGTAGAAAACAAAATTTCGAAGCATATATATATATACACACACACACACATATATACTATGTACTAATATAGGCTCTTTGCCTGTAATTATGAACAATGTACATAAAAATATAAATGGAGAGTACTTGGAAGTTGATAATTGTTGAAGTTGGATAAGTATATGAAAGTATTATTTTCCACATTTGTATGTTTGAAATTTTCTATAATGTTTTTTAAAAACTCATAAAACATTAGATAAAATAGAAAAAATTTGAACATGAAAAATTGAAAATAACATAAAATGTGACCTCTGAAAACAAAATTTGTCAAGTTTGAGATGATGTTTTTGAATACTTTGATTTTTAACTTAGGGGGTGAGGGGTCGACCAGACCTATAATCTGTTTATAGGTAGCAAGTTGCAGTTCTTGATTCAAAGATAATCACAGAACATTTACAGTTGGCCCTTGTCTTTACTTTCACTGTAGATGCACGGAGATAACTGATGCAAAGTTGGCTTTATCAATTTTTCTGAATTTATAGTTAGTCTATATTTAGTATATTTGTCATCTTGTATGAATTAAAGAACTGAGTTAAAGATACAAATGATTCAGACTTCAGATTTTTCAAAAAATAATAAACCAGGGATTGCGGCTTTAGCCTTGGTGGTTGAGCTCTTGCCTAGCAAGTACAAGGCCCTGAGTTCAATCCCCAGCACCCAAAATAATAAGGATAATAATGATGGACCAAGTAATTGTTGAAGGAATTCTTTTAGAAGGAGTATAGCTAATAAATGTAGGAGGAATAATATAATTAGACTACTGTATTACCATTTGCCAACTCCAAATCAAATAATGAATATAAATAGTGATTTTCAATAGCTACTACAATCATTAATAGGTTAATGACTGACCGGGAGCATGGTAGATGGGGTCAGTCTGACATCAGTTGAGCACACAGGTAGATCTTAGTGTTTTGTTTATTTATTTGTTATTTTGAGACAGAGTCTCACTAAGTTGCAAGTTGTGCAGGCTGGGCTCAAATTTGTAATCCTGCTTCAGCCTCCCAGGATGCCAGGATTGTAGGTGTGTGCCAATCAGCATGGATCTTAATGTTTTAAAAAAGGACACAACTTAGATACATGCATCCTGATATATAAGTACGGAGTATTGCCTGTGAGGTTTCTTGCCTCCCAAAAATGAAAGCTGAACTCTTATTAGGTGTTAATCTGACTAGTTATAGGGTATATAAGTAATAAGGAATATGTTAAAAGACTCCATGGAAGCTGGATGTGATAGTGCATTCCTTTAATCCCAGCACTCGACAAGCCTGAGGCAAGAAGATTGCAAGTTCAAGCTTAGTCTGGACAATTTAGTGATTTATGAGAGTCTGTCTGAGGAAGAAAAAAAAAAGGGCCAGGAATGTAGCTCATGCAAAGACCTTAGATTCAATCCCTGGTAAACCCCCACCCACTCTGCTGCCTGCCAAAAAACCCCAGCAGCTTGCAGACATGACTACCCACGTCCAGAATGTAGAAAAATATTATAAGACATAATAAATTAATATTATGACCCACTTTCTTCAAGAATACATGGCCAGGAGAAAAAGGAGGACTATTACTGATTAAAAGAAACATTAACCAAATACAACGTATGGACTTTGGATAGTGATTTTAAAAAGCCTACTCTAAAAAAATGAAATGTAACTGTGTATTTCGTATCAGACAGAATAATTTTTTAATTTTCTAATATCATGACTAACTTTTTAAAGTCTTTTAGAGATATACTAAGATGTGTGTGTACAAATAAAATGTATACAAATGAAATGATACAATTTCTGAGGTTTGTTTTAGAATAAACCAGCTGGGGAAGAGGGGCTGGTACATATAAATGATTGTACATGAGTTGGTTGATGTCAAAATGGGCAATGGGGACTCATTGTTATTTCTACATTTGTATGTTTGGAATTTTCCATAGAATGAAACATTTTTTAAAAATTAAAATAGAGTCAGACATGGTGGCACACACCTGTAATCTCTGTACTGGAAGTCTGAGACAGGAAGACTATGAGTTGGAGACCAGCCTGGGCTACATGAGATCCTGTCTCAAAAAACAGACAAAAATCAAAATAGGGCCAATGATACAGCTCAGTGGTAGAGCATGTCCTTAGCAAGCACAAGGCCCTGTGTTCAATCCCCAGCACCAAAAAAGTTAAATTAGCAACAATAAATTTATATAAATAAAACAATATATATCTGTTCTAAAAAAGAAAAAAAAATTTACATAGTATACTGCAATACATTTGTTTGATAAGCCAAAAGAAATTCTGGAGAAACTCAGGGATAAAGGGTACCTGTTAATTTTAAGAGTACTATGTCTATACCAATAACATTTCACACTCTCATAGTGATAATAACTTTACTCTGTTTTCTTTAGAGTTCCACAAATATGTGGAGTTTGATTTCCTTATCAAAGGGCAGTTTCTACGGATGCCCTTGGCCAAACATATGGAACTGGAGAATATCTCATCAGTAAGTTCGTGACTATCCTCTGTATTTTACTTATGGCATTATCAATTACTGGAGGTAAATACCTTCTATAATCAACTGAATCTAATTTTAGCAACCTGTATCCTCTGATTATAGTTTTTTTCTAGAAATTTGAACTTTATTTTTATACACAGTATTCAATTTTAATGCAGGTGAATTAATACATTCTTCATATTTTTCAAAGAATGTGCAAGAAAGGCAATAGCAAATATATGTACACTGCTTGACAGGAGTAGAAATAATTGTGTACATATAGAAACTATGGACTAGATTATTGTGATTCTTCCTCTATTTTCAAACGTCCCTCAATACTGCTTTTATAATTAAAAATATAATTTACAAGGTGGGCATGGTGATGTACATCTGTAATCCCAGTACTTGGGAGGCTGAGGCGGGAGTATTGCCCTGAGTACGAGGCCAGCCTGAACTACATAGTGAGACCCTGTTTCAGAAAACAAAACAAACTCCCCCCCATATGTGTGCTCTCTCTCTCTCTCTCTGTCTCTCACTCTCTCTCTCGCTCTCACTCTCTGTATATATGTATGTATGTATATTTGTATATGTATATAGTTTACAAGCTGAGCGTGGCACATGTCTATAATCCCAGTACTCTGGCAGGCTGAGGCAGGAGGATCAATCACAAGTTTGAACCCAGCCTGGACAATGTTTCTGAGGTTTGCGTTTAAATAAACCAGCATTATTTTAAGTTGAAAACGAACTTAGTGAGACCCTGTCTCAAAATCAGAATGAAAAGAGCTGGAGAATGTAGCTCAATGCAGAGACATTAGCTTCAGTCCCCAGTGAAGGAGGGCAGGTGTGGAGAGAGAGAGAGAGTTAGTTTACAATTTCTTTTGGTGATTTAAAAATTGTGGTAAAATATACATGACGTGAAATTTACTATTTTAACCATTTTCAAATGAACAATTCAGTGCCATGAAGTACACCACAATATTGTCTAAACATCAGTGCCCATTTCCAGAACTGTTGCACCACCCTAAACAGAAGCCTTGTACCCATTGAACAATACACTTTTGTGATTTTTTTAAACTTTCATAGTTTCCTTACATTCTTCCCATACACTCTTTTAGTGTAAGTTTTCCAAGGCTATTAATATTTCTGTTCATATTACTGTTAGTATACTGTTAGATCAAATAAAGTTTTTTACTTTTTGAATGGTTCCAAATCGTCTGGGTTATCAAGGGGGCTTATATGAAGGAGATACATTAAAATGGGATTTTATCGTAGATACTATGCTTTATCTGCATAGTAGTATTTTAAAACTGTACACCTGATTGGCTTCTGGTTTCTCTCTGACTAGGAAGAAGTTGTGGAACTAGAATATGTGGAGAAGTACACTGCCCCCCAGCCAGAGCAATGCATGTTCCACGATGACTGGATCAGCTCAGTTGAAGGGGCAGAGGAATGGTACTGCCAGATGAATGTTCTGTTTTCTTCTGCACCTCTTCAGTCTTATTAAATCCACTATGTGAATATTTTTCTCTGAATCTCTGCTCTTTGTAAAAATAATTTTGTGGGACATGAATGAGTGATAAGGCCCAATGGAGTGATCTTTGATTCACTGTATTCAGAAAGAAAACAAGTATTGGGCATGGTGTTGTATGCCTGTAATCCCAGCTGCTCAGGAGGGTAAGGCAGGAAGATTGCATTCAAGGCCAGCCTGGGCAACCTAGGAAGACTCTGTCTCATAATAAATAAAAAGGGCTGGAATATAGGTCAGTGCAAAGACTTTGTGTTCAAAATGGGTTTCTTTTCTGTTTCAAGATACTCTAGTAACATTTGTATTCCGTATAAGTCAGGCATCTTAAAGCATTTTATGTATTTGGTTTGTGTAGTTGGTTGAATGTACAGTTTATTTCATAGAGGAAAAAGTAACTTTTATAGCCAAAGATCTCCTGGCCTATTACCATGAAGATGTAGATCATACTATTTTAGGGCTAAAATGATCAGACTAGAAATCAGGTAAGAAGCTGTGACTGTCTCAGACCAAATTCCTGCTGGCCTTATTGTACAGAAACACCACAAGAGTGGGTCAGAAGAGGACTGTACTTCTTTAAAGAATGGTCTCTGTAATTATTACACCAAGTTATGTTTTTACTTTTATAGTTTTACTTTAAACAGTTATACTGTTTTTTTAAATTTTGTTGTTTTCGGGTGTTGGGAATCAAACTCAGGGCCTTGTGCATGCTGCACAGCCACTCTACCACTGTGCTCCAACCCAGCCCTGTTTTTCTCTTTAATTGTTTTCATTGTTAATTACAAAGGACTGTTAGGTTTTATAAACAATTTGCATAGATTCCCTGAGATTTGTAGTCACTGCAATAGTTAAACCTAGGGGTTGTCGGTTATTACTTTCAGCAGGTTGGGAAAACTCAAGTATAATATCTGATGTAGCTTGTTATATTTTGAAATCACGATTTTCATATGAAAAAGGAGTTAAAAAGTATAATCTCCAAGGTTTTCATTGTCATTGCCATAGAAACACAATTGATTTTCAGGACTTGAAAAAGCCCTTTTTGTATTTCATAAGATTTCTTTTTTTTTCTCATTCTAGGATTTTGACCGGTTCTTATGATAAGACTTCTCGGATCTGGTCCTTGGAAGGAAAGTCAATAATGACAATTGTGGGACATGCAGATGTTGTAAAAGATGTGGCCTGGGTGAAAAAAGGTAGGACTCTTTGCTTAGGCCAAGAAGAGTCTTAGGTAGGGATTTGGAAACAACGTAAGCTATTTCCAAATGCAAGCGGAGAATGGGACATGGGTAAGAAGTGACTCATGCCTCAATCACTGTGAGGTCTTTCAAAACTATAGTGTTCAAGAAGAAAAGGATCATGTTTTAAAAATCTATAGATTGACGGAAATGATCTTTTACCAAAATTATATAATACTGTATACATTTTCAAATTTATTGTGTTAAATGCATACCTTCTTTTGTTGTTTTTTGGATTTGTTTTTGTTTTTTGAAGCAGGATCTTGCTATGTAGTTCAGGCTGGCCTTGAACTCACTGTGTAGCCCAGGCCAGCCTGGGACCCCATAGTGATCCTCCTGCCTCTACTGAGTCCTGGAATTACAGGCATGTGCCACATGTATCCTCTGTTTTTGAAGAAACTTTCCTTTATATCCTTAGCTTTTTTACAAAACCTGGACATACGAGCTCTTTCACCTTTTAGGTACCTGCAAAATGTTTGAATTATTCAGTGTAAATTTACACTGTTGAACTAATTTGGTTTTTGTTCTTGCGTTCTTTCCCAGACAGTCTGTCTTGCTTACTGCTGAGTGCCTCTATGGATCAGACTATTCTGCTGTGGGAGTGGAGCGTGGAGAGAAACAAAGTCAAAGCTCTGCACTGCTGTCGAGGCCATGCCGGAAGTGTGGATTCTATAGCCGTTGACAGCTCTGGAACTAAAGTAAGTAGTGTGTTATTAGTACCATGTGAACTTAGTAGGTAGGCATCTCACTAAAACATGTTTTTCCATGTATAGCCCTTATGGTTGTCCTACTTTAAAAATAGTCAATACCTAAAGAATATAATTTCAAACCCAAAATAAATAACTGTACTTATACAGTAAGAGATACAAAGATTTAACTTCCAGAGTCTGGATATCTCTGACTCAGAACATTATATAAATTGTAAAATTTTAAAGAAATCAAGTAAACAAAGAATTTCTTTATGTAACCTTCCTAAATCATAGAAAGTGATGTATTTTTAACCCATCAGGTACTCTATTGTCATCAGTTTAAAATGCTTAAGCAATCATCTGAATTTTAACATATACTAAGGTTAATGTTAGTAGTTTGAGTTTTTTTGTTTTTTGCAGGGGGGTTGCAGGTGTGCTGCTTTATTTCTTTTAATTTTTTTGTCTTATTTTTTATTTTGGTGGTACATTTTCGATACACTTTATGATATTAACAGTCATCATAGGGAATTTGTATTTGTATATGATATATCTTGCTGCTGCTTTTATTCCCATTCCCTTCCCCCCCTCAGCCCCTCAATAGTTTATTTAATTATCAGTGCTGATCTATTTTTTATCAGGACAAAATGGTAAAAATAAAAGGACACAGACTGGAGAGAAGTACTGTATTGACCTGTGAGGGGTTTATAACCCTCTTACGGTTTGGAAGTTCCCTGAACTATGCTGCAGTATTCTGGATTTAACAGTGTTTCCTTAGTAGTTCTTTGTCAGTGGGGATAATAGAGGACATTTGATGCATTCAGTGTTTCATATTTAGCCAAAAGAGTTTATTTACATGTTGGTGAGTCCAAATTTAAGTGAATTAACTACATCTTGTCTTTTGGTTGTAAGTAGCAGAAACTCATCTTGAATTTGCTTAAGGTTAGGAAAAAATTTAATTGGGGTGTGATACCTAAAGAAAAAGTGAACAACCAACCACATCATGTAAAGAGTGATGATACATTTAGGCCTCGGGGACCAGTGGAATGTGGCCAGTATACCCTCACCCTCTCTTGTCTCTCCAGATCAACTTTATTCTCTCTCATCTCAAACTGGCCTTCTGCACCTGGCAACAGACTTTGGACTTCAAGTATTTCCTAGGTTTTACATCCTATGCTATCTGTCCCTGGAAAAAGACTAACTTCAGTTCTCTGGAACACAGATTTTTTTTTTAAGGTTCTGAATGAGGAAAAGACCTACTGGTACAGAATAGGTCAGCTGCCCATCCTGATCTAGCCAGCCACAGCCAGGGCACAGGGCAGCACAAGCACAGCAGCTTCCTCAACTGCCATGCAGATTAAGGGTACTAGGAAGCTGGGCAGGTGATATGATGGTAGTCAGTGATTTTGGAGCTTATGCACCACAGAGACTACACAGCAAAGCAAAGGCTTTAAAGTCAAATAGCAGGAAAAAGGGGCAAGTAATATGAGTTATATTACATATGCTTTTTCTCTTCATACATATCTACTTAGTTTTGCAGCGGCTCCTGGGATAAGATGCTAAAGATCTGGTCTGCAGGTAAGTTAAATATTTTTTTTATTTATTAATGACGTTTGAGGAATTTCAATGAGAAGTTTTTTTGTTTTGTTTTGTTTGAGACAGGGTCTTGCTATGTAGTTCAGGCTGGCCTTGAACTCATTGTGTAGCCCAGGCTGGCCTCAAACTCAAGGCAATCCTCCTGCTTCAGCCTCCCAAATGCTAGGATTACGGTGTGCCCCACCACACTTGGCAACGAGAAGATTTTTTAAACCCGTATTTTACCATTTAAATATACCAGCTTTTTTAGCTCTGTACATAAAAGTACAGAGTGTGGCAACAAATTAGTATTTTTTGTGTGTTTAAGATTTTTTTAAAAACCCCTTATTTACTGAACAAAGTCACTGAATTGCTACAAGTATCAACAAACTGTTTGGTGTCCTGGCACATAATAACTGCCTCACTTCTCAGAGCTCCCTCATTCAGGACTCTAGAAATAAAAATATCTTCTGAGTAATTTTGACTTAAGTCATTTAAAAATGATTTTGAGTCATTTTACTGTTAGATGGATTTCTCAACTTGGTTTACTTTTTAAAAACTTGTTTTTCAATACAGTTTTACCATGGTTAATAGTCTTACTTTGAAAATATAGTTTAAAAGGAACAATTGAAAGAGGAAAGAGGAAGAAGGACTCTTACAGGAAAATGCCTCAAATAATTATGTGTAAGATGACAGAAAGCATACCTTTGAGGAAGAAAACAGTTTAGGAAATTTTCCTTTTGTAGAATCTTATTTTTTGATAATGCTGGATAAATGAGACTACATGTGGTAGTTATTACCTCAACGAGGTTTACAATCTAGTTAGCAAAGCAGATTAATGTTGATAAAAGTTAGAAAGCATGAGCTGGGGATTTAGCTGAGTGGTTAAGAGTACTTGCCTTGCAAGCACAAGGCCCTGAGTTCGATCCCTAACACCAAAAAGAAAAAAAAAAAGTTACAAAGCATTACAATCTATAGTTTTCAGTTGAGATGTACTACCTAACCAAATGCTATATGACAAAGATTTTTAAAAATAAAAAAATACCTGTGGGGCAGGGAGTGTAGCTCAGTGATAGAGCATTTGCTTAACATGCAGGAGGCCCTGGATTTGATCCCCAGCACCACAGAAACAAAATAGGAAGATTTTTCTTCCGTATAAAATCCAAGTATCTCCTTTTAACATGCGTTTACCTTACTACCTCCTGCATTATCATAACACAGCCCGGTCATGACCCCTGGAGCTAACAGTAAGCAGTTTTCGTGCCTATGGTAAAGTGATCCATATTTATAATGATGATTTTAAAGACACAGCAAGACATCAAACTAAGGTTTTAGTTTTTTTACTTATTGTTTGCTTTTTTGTCTTTGAAGATTGGTAATCCAGGTATTGTTTTTATATACAACTTTCTGTTAACTATAGAAAAACTATACTGAACATGCAGAAAATTCTTTCAGAAAGTTTGCAGTTAATATTCACTACGTTTTTAAAGTATCAAGTCTAATTCTCTTTGGTGCAGTCCCAACAGATGAAGAAGACGAAACGGAGGAATCCACAAATCGACCGAGAAAGAAACAGAAAACAGAGCAGTTGGGACTAACGAGGGTGGGTATGAGTGCTGTATGGCTGCACTTGGCTCAGGTCTGCATGGGGGAATATATGGGGATTTAATATAGTCTTCTTATTTATATTTCCTTTTGTCTTACTTTGCTTCTTCAACCATGGTTATGTTTCCTCTCAATAGGTTTGTAAATTGTTGTTTTAAACACTATGCTATTGCTGCATTGCTCTGAGTCTGAGGCGATAGCATTGGGCCAGGCTTACAGGTTGGTAGGCTGACAATAGCCATTGTATTTCATCTCATGGTACATTCTGAAATACAACCTTTTAATTATTAAAGCTTGCACTACATTTCCATGAAATCTCAAATTACATGTTTTGACATTATTTGTTTCATATACTGAGGATGTAATTCTTACTAGAGTTGCTAGTTATATCCTAAGTCAAAAGTTTCATTTGGGATTCAGTTTCATCATTTAGCTACTAGATCCCATTAAATCAAATTCAAAAAGCTCATCCTCTTAAAAAATATCTAATTGATCCATCATCCCCCAAAATATTTAATTGACAAAGACAAGATAATCAAGGTGTGCAACCTGATGATTAGATAAGCATATATATTGGGTAATGATTATCATGATCAAATCAACACATCTATCACCATCCCTGCTGTGCATTAGATTCCCAGAACTTGTTCATCTTACACCCTTTGACAAACATTTCTCTCTTTCTTCCCCTGCCTTTCAGCCCGGAAATCACCAATCTACTTGTCTGTTTCCAGGAGTTTGACTTTTAATCAGTATTCTTATTCATCCTGTTTCGTTAGGCAGATACTTGTCCTAAAAGTGATATAACATCTTTTTATTTACTTAATGAGGACAATACTGAGTCATACTTAGTCAAACATATTTTTCATTTGTTTTCTAACGTTTGTAATAAATGAGCAGTAATCAAGCACATGTTTGTGCAGTACTTCTTTGTTACCAGTGACAAAAATTGTTGAAATGAGGAATAAGGTATAATAAATGATTCATCAAACTCAGGTGGAGTGCAATAAACAGTAGCACTTGCTAGTTCCAACTGAAAATAGTGATTTACACTTTGTGATACATTTAATCACATACTGCTGAATTGAAGATCTGATGGGTACTCAATTTCCTTACTTTGGTAGGACACATTAAAGCAGGCAATACCTTACCAATTAAATATTGTGTACACCAGTGGTAATTTATATTGATGTATGTCTCTGATCATACCTCTAAAGAATTTATCTGAGTAGAAAAAATTTTTGAGTTATAATAATTCTTTACTGAGAAGGTAAGCTTTCTTTTTATTTAAATCCACTGATTTATACTACCTTGGATTAATTTCACCTATTTCTAAATTTCACTTATCTATGAGATTCATTCATGCTGCTACATGTAAAAGCAGTTCTTTTCATTAATATATAACATTCCATTGCATGAATATACTAGAATTTTTCCATTCTTCTGATGGATATTTAGGTTGTTTCCAGTTTTTGGCTACTGTGAGTAAATCTACTAAGAAAGTTCTTTCTTGTCTTTTGGATTATATTTGCAATCATTCTGCATATGTGGAATTGCAAAAGTAAAATTGCTGGATCACCAGCATACACATATTTGGCTTTTTTCAAGTGGTACTAGAGGTTGAACCCATGGTAAGCAAGCAGACTGCCACTGAGCTACATCCCTAGTTCTGTTTTAAATTTTAATTTTGAGACAAGGTCTCACTAAGTTGCTTGACTGACCTCAAATTTGCAATCCCCCTGCCTCAGCCTCCAGAGTGGCTGGGATTTCAGGTATGTCCCACTGTCCCCAGCTTGCTTTCTGAATGTTAGACACTGATTAAAAAATTCTCCAAAATGGGTTATATCAGTTTTCATTTCATTTTACAGCATATGTGAGTTAATCCATGAAATCTCAGTAAGCTGCTGATTTGCCAGCCTGGGCTTGAACTTTTGAGCTCAAGTGATCCTTTTGGCTCAGCCTCTTAAGTAGCTGAGAGTGCAGTGTGCCTCACTGCATCTGGCCACACATTAACTTACTTTTCCATTCATTCATTCACTTATTTCCCGGGATTGAACTCAGGACTCTAACCACTGAGCTAAATCACCAGCCTAACTTACTTTTTAAAAAGTGTTTCATTTTGTCTATTTTTGGTGATGAATAGTGGAATTTAACTTAAGCCCAGCCCTCTGATATTCAGTCATGAAACGGCTGTTCATGTTTTTAGCTTTTTTTTTCCTCTCAGTACTGGGGATAGTACCTGAAGGCACTTTGCCACTGAGCTGTATACACCCAACCCTTTTTATTTTTTATTCTGGGACATGGGCTGGGCTTGAATTTGCGATCCTCTTGCCTCAGTCTCATGAGGTGCTGGGATTATAGGCATGTGCCACTGTGCCCAGCTTTAATCCATTTTTTAAATGTGTTTTGCCTGTTTTTGTTGACTTTCAGGAGTCCTTGTGTATTCTGGATTAAACTTTTTTGCTGGATATATAGCAAGTGTTTTCTTCCAGTCAGTATATTGTTGATATCTTTTATTTTTAGGGATGTACTACAGTAAACTTGCATTCATTGTTTATTTTATTTGAGAGAAATAATAGTATATTCATTTTGTCATTTAGCTTTTTATAGAGTTTAAACTCATGCTTTCATTTATTATTATTAGCTGAAATAATGCCAGAAACCCTTCAAGTGCTAATTATAGTGAAAATGTTGCCATTATTAGAAGCAGTAGAAAAATGTGGACTTGAGAAAAATGAGATAAGACATATATCAAAAGTTGCCTTCTGTCTGTGTTCCTTTCCTGTAACCAAATCGTGCTGACCTGAGTCATGATGCCAATTAATTTACTGTCATTTGCTTCCTGTGTTAACATACAGGAAGATTTCTTCCTCTGTAACTCGCAAAATTGCTTTTTCCTCTAAAGTACTATTCTACTTCAGTTTGTTAATAGTAACAATACCAGCATTGATTTTTCTATTTAAAATTTTTTTCCATAGAGGAAAATTCATTCTTTTTTGTTGTACAGCTCTTGAGTTTTGATGAACTGACAGAATCATGTAACTGCTACACAGACAAGATGCAAAACAGTCCGTTGCCCCCTAGAACTCACATTCTGCTTTGTACTCAGCACTGTCTCTCACCTCTTTCCTCACAACCACTAATCCATTCTCTGCTTCTGTAAATTTTCTTTTTCCTGAATGTCACATAAGTGGAGTGACACAGTGCATAGTCCTTTGCATCAGCATTTTCACCTAGCGTGAAGTGTCTGAGATTCATCCATGTTGTTGAGGCCATCAGTTGTTGGTCCTTTCTAGATGCTGAGTAGGATTCCAGCATATAGAGATACCACAGTTGGTTTAGTCATTCACAAGTTGAAGAATACCTGGGTTGTTTACAGTTTGACGGTTGTGAATAAAACTGCTATCAAAATTTATGTTCAGGATTTTGTGTCAACCTGTTTTCCTTTCTCTTGGGTTACTACCTAAGAATATGATAACTTATTCATAGACATTTTCCTACTATTCCTACCTTGTTGTTTTCTGTCCTGCAGGCTTCTGCTTACCTTTCTTTTGCCAGCCAGTTTGGCTTTCACTTATTTTTATACTATAGAGAGTTAATGCTTTTTACATTGTTAAGGGGTTATAAAACAAATAATAATAAGCAAGAGAAACTGCATGTGGCCTGCAAATACTGAAGTGTTTACTTGCTGGCTCTTTATTGAAAGAGTTTGCTCCCTAAATCTAGCACAACCCCCACTCTGTTACAGATGAGGTAATATTTAAGGAGAGTAAATGTAATAGTTACAAAAGTAGACTGTCTCCCATTCTGGAATTCTTGTCCTCTCTCTCATATGTCCCTTATATTTAAGACAAGCACTGTACCCACTTTGGGGCTTTTAATTTGAAAAAGACATTAGAGATTCTGGAATATTAATAAATGAGCTATGGACATTATTTAAATATTAAATAGCTGGGCATGGTGGTGCGCACCTGTAATCCCAGCACACAGAAGGCTGAGGCAGGATTGCCATGAGTTTGAGGCCAGTTTGGGCTACATAGTGAATTCAAGTCCAGCCTGAACTATATGGCAAGACCCTGTCTCAAAATAATAATAATAGGACTTAAAGTGAGGAAATGGGGCAATGAGAATAGCATATTGAGATTAATTTACCTGAAAGAGTCAAGAGTCCTACAGAAAATGGCAGCACCTGGACTCAGACCTAGATCTGTTTGAACCCAAAGCTTTTTCTGCTGAGAAACAGAGTCACTAGTAACCAATCCCAAGGGAAGACTCCCACTGCATGGAGGATGGTAAAGATCAAAACTGTGCCAACTATCAGAAATAGGAGTCCAAATGCTTCCCTCCACTGTATTCTGGGCTGCGGTTTTATTAACTGCCTGAGTCCAGTGAGACATAACATGTTAACATGTAACAAATTACAGGAAGTAGAATTACCACTTACAAAGGAGCACCAAGAGCCAACAGAAGTGTAGCGTCCATTATAAGCTGATCTTCTACAGCTCAAGAAAGCTGCCCACAGTGGATGGAATCTTGACTCTGTGCCCACCTTGCATGACAGCTGAAAGTTTACAGAAAGCACTGAACCCGGGGCTTTATACCCCTGGGCCATGGTACTCACTAGGTCACACTTCCAAGGACATCTTGTTTGTCTGGGGTCCTGGAACAGGGCCAGGCTGTTCTGGTCAGGCCTTCCATATCTCAGGGTGTTACATTCCCAGTACATTCTAGTTATTCTGAGAACTGCAAGCAAGAAGAAGGAGAGTCAGCCTGAGGTCATCTGAGGACTGTTCAGTGGTAATATTTTGATCATTGGGTAGTTATTACTATTAATATTAATGCTCCTCAAAATGAAAAATAGAAATAAGCATCAGACTATAGCAGAAAGATTGGACCTTTTGGAATAATATGTGGAACAAGTTATCTTTCAGCTTCAGTGTCTTCATATATATCCATCTTGGAGGACTGTTGTAAAGAAGAAAGAAGGCAAGATAGCAAAACAAAAACACTTGGCAAAATATCTGACATACGGGCTTTGGAGGTTAACTATTATTATTGTTTTAATTACTTGGAAATGAAAATGTTCTCCTCTGTTATTTCTAGACTCCCATGGTGACCCTCTCTGGCCACACAGAAGCAATTTCCTCAGTACTGTGGTCAGATGCTGAAGAAATTTGCAGTGCGTCTTGGGACCACACAATTAGAGTATGGGATGTCGAGTCTGGCAGTCTTAAGTCAACTTTGGTAAGATTTAATTTCAGTGGCCTTGTTAATTTTGGTCTTTTTTTTTTTTTTCTTTTTAACCAAGAACATGTATTGGTACATTGTATACATAATGATCACAGTCAACATGGTTATTTTGTACCTGTACATGATATATCTTGGTTTTCTCCCCTCTTCCCCTCCCCCCCTTCATTCCCCTCCCCTTCCCTATGTGTAACAGGTTTGTTTACATTTTTCCATTTTTTTTCTTTCATCTTACTTTTCTTTTAACCTTCTTTTTCCCCCTTTTCCTTATCTAGTTCTCCTCTCTTTTGAATATTATCTCTCTTTTTTTAACATAATATCTGTTATACCCCTTTGTCCTTATTTACATTTATGGTTTCTCATATCAGAGAAACAATTCGATGTGTACTGATAAGTGTCTGATTTATTTCACTTAAGAGTATGTTCTCAAGGTACATCCATTTACCTACAGATGTCT
>PVJO010012827.1:0-12621 GCA_004026905.1 Hystrix cristata | reverse complement strand
TCCCCAGCCCAAATTTTTGAAGTTTTGTTTTGGTTTTTTTTGGGTTTTTTTTTGGTGCTGGGGATCAAACTCAGGACCTCGTGCTTGTGAGGCAAGCACTCAAACCACTGAGCTAAATCCCCAGCCAAAACCATATCTTCTTTAGCCATTCATTAGTTGTTGGGCATTTAGGTTGTTTCTAAGACTTAGCTATTACAAATTGTGTTGCTATGAACATGGTTGTGCATATGTCACTGTGGTATGTTGATTTTAATTCTGGGAAGATCAGAGATGATGTAATACCACTATTCCTCCAACTCTTTAGTGAAATTGAAAAGGAAGCAGTATTTCCAAAATCATTCCTGGAAACAAGTATTACCCTGATACTAAAACCAGAAAAAGATCCCACCAAAAAAGAGAACTACAGACCAATTTCCCTAATGAAGATAGATGCAAAATTTTTCAATAAGATACTAACAAACAGAACGCAACAGATTATCAAGAAGATTATACACTATGACCAAGTAGGATTCATCCCAGGGATGCAGGGATGGTTCAACATACGCAAATCAATACATGTAATACACCGTATCAATAGAATCAAGGACAAAAATCACATGATCATCTCAATAGATGCAGAAAAAGCATTTGATAAAATCTAACTCCCATTCATAATAAAAACCCTACAGAAATTAGGAATAGACGGTCTATATCTAAATCTGATAAAAGCCATCTATGACAAACCAATGACCAACATCACACTAAATAGCCAGAAACTTAAGCTTTCACACTAAAATCTGGAACAAGACAAAACTGTACATTATTACCACTATTATTCAATATAGTTCTAGAAACATTAGCCAGAGCAATCAGGCAAGAGAAAGAAATAAAAGGAATAAAGATAGGAAAGGAAGAAGTTAAACTATCATTATTTGCGGATGACATAATTTTGGTCTTTTAAGTGATAAACTTCTAAAAAGAGCTGCTGTTCACCCTTTGTGGTTAAATGTTATTTCCTTTTCTTTTTCAGACAGGTAATAAAGTGTTTAACTGTATTTCCTATTCTCCACTCTGCAAACGCTTAGCATCTGGCAGCACAGATAGGCACATCAGACTGTGGGATCCCCGAACGAAAGGTATGTTGTGTAGCCCACTGGAGGAGGTAAAATTTTTTTCTACAAATATTTTTTAGGTTTGTTCTGCTTGCTTTTCTAAAATTTAGGACTTTGTGCTTTGTTCAGATGGCTCTTTGGTGTCGCTGGCTCTGACCTCACACACAGGCTGGGTCACGTCTGTGAAGTGGTCTCCAACCCACGAGCAACAGCTGATTTCAGGCTCTTTAGACAACATTGTCAAGCTGTGGGATACAAGAAGGTAAATTCTAATTATACTCTATAAAACAAAGATGTCAGTTAGTGTTCGTACAAAAATAAATAAAAGAATACTGAAATGATTATCCAAACTCAGATGGGTAAAAAAAAGTTCAATTATACCTGGTAAATATGGTTATTCCAAAAAACGCAGGATCACAGGAAAACCTAATTCCATGTTACTTCCCAAAAAACTTAGTTCCATGTTACTTTTATCTTTTACCAAATAAACAAAATTTAAAGGCCCACACTTTATAAAGTCCATCTTTCTGACTTTGTTATAAAACAGGAGAAAAATAAAGAGCTTTGAAAGATTACCCTGACCCTCATATAAATTATATATTAATGGAAGATTAAATTTTAAAAATATTTTTGAAAATATTAAAGGAGTCTTACTTATAGGCCTAGTGCTGTGATATGTGTATATAGAATACCCAAATAAAATATGTAGTCAACTTATTTATATATCATTAAAAAAGGAGATGTGTTAATGTACTTGTGTCCTGCTCTTGTTGACCTTAAATCTGCCTAACAGCCTTATACTACCTTATGATACATGATATTGATATCTAGGAGGTGTGTATATTTTAATTGACATTTTATATATCAACTAACATAGTTCCCAATAATAGTAATAAGTACTATGAAAAAGTAAAACAAGGTAAAGGGACACTTCATTGGGCAGGCTCTCTTTGAAAACATTTTAGTAGTGAACTGTATAATGTGAAGGTATGAGCCACACACATACCATGACAGAGGAACAAGAAAGTGGGAGGAATCTTGACAAAATAGCAAGAAGGTTACTGCAGTACTGATAGCGTAAGCAAAGGAGAACATGGCAGGCAGGATGTGAGGCAGGTAGTGATTAGTCTCTGACGACCACTGTGATGAGTTTGGGTTTATGCTAAGCGTGATGGGAGGCTTTGCAGGGTTTTTAACAGGAGCAAGCACAGAAGCAGAAAGGCTATTGTAATTCTAGACACAGATAGTGGTGGCATTGGAGATGAGTGGTAGGTTTTATTCTTAGGGATTAAGTGTAGAGACAAGAATAAAGGATAACGTCCATGGTTTTTTTGTGTGTCTTGTTTTTGAGGCATGGTCTCGCTACGTAGTTCAGGCTGGTCTTGAACTCACTATGTAGGGCTGGGGATTTAGCTCAGTGGTTAGAGTGCTCGCCTTGCAAGCACAAGGCCCTGAGTTCAATCCCCAGTACCAAAGAAAAAAAAGAACTCACTATGTAGCTCAGGCTGGCCTCGAACTTGGGGCGATCCTTTAGCCTCAGCCTCCTGAATGCCGGGACTGCACATGTGCGGGGCCATACCCTGATAATGTCCACAATTTATGGTTGAGCAATTAATTGGTGATGCCACTTATTGTGATGGGAAAGAGTAGAAAAACAGGTTTGTAAGTGAAAATCAAGAACTTTGATTTGTCATTTTAAATTTCTATTGCCCATCTAGCTGAAGGCAGTTGGGTATATATATCAAGCTCAGGGGAGAAGTTTGGGCTGAGACTATAAGTTTAGGAGTTGTCATATGTATGGCTGGGTAGAGGGTACATAAAGCTATGCTTTGGGGGTAAAAGAAGTGAGAGAAGTATGAAAGTGGGCCTAATTATGAATAAATTTTGATAATTAACATTTTTCCTGTGTATATTTGTTATAATAAACATCTGTAGTCTGCAAATGACAGGAAAAAACAGGTGAAGTGAGCAGTCTTCAGAATGTTAAGATGAAATGGTTATTGGGGCAAGGTTGATAAAATCTGTATAATTTTCAGAAAAGTGTGAGTGATTATTCATATGTACAATACCGGGAATGCATATAACGTTGGTATTTTCATCTTTTAGTTGTAAAGCTCCTCTCTATGATCTGGCTGCTCATGAAGACAAAGTTCTAAGTGTGGACTGGACAGACACAGGGGTAAGAATCTCTGTTATTTGGTGAAAAGGAAAATATTAGAATAAAATCTGGTGTTAGTGTTTATAAAGACATCAGTTTCAAGATATCTAATTTTTGTAATTGTTTTCTACAATAAAACCTCACCTCATTCAAAGAAGAAACAAATCTGCTCAGTAGTAGTTTTTTTCGAGAATGTCTTGAACAGTTTAAGGCCATAAACTGACTACTTCAGATTAATTGGATCAAAGCAATTCCCAGTTAGAACATCTTTTATAATAAATATGGATTATAAAATGTGTTTAAGCTGGGCACAGTGGCACACACCTGTAATCCCAGCACTCTGTGGGAGACTGAGGCAGGAGGATCACAAGTTTGAGCCCAACCTGGGCATCTTAGTGAAAACCTTTCTCAAACAGGAAAAGCTGGGGATGTAGTTCAGTGCAAAGGCTTTGGATGTAATCCCAGTACTGCAAAATCAAATCAAAAAGGTATTTAAATTGGGCTATTGTGGTGTAGATCTTAGCAGTCTTAGGATCTCAAGTTTTGATATCAAGTTTGAGCTAGCATGGGCTACATAGCAATTTTGAGGCTAGCCTAAAATACATAGTGATACCCTGTCTGAAAAAAACAAAAACAATAAAAATATCAGTTTAAAGAATTACAATTTTAATTTTTTTAATGTACACAGGTAAGATAGAGTTCTTATTGCCTAAGAACTCTTTCCACATACAAGTTCTTGGGCTTCTTGAATAATTTACAACATACACTATCTGCAAACAACATACTATCCTTTAAGAAGTTTTCATTTTCTTAGGTAAAACTATATTACTTTCCAAATATTTTATTATATATCTTAGCAGATGCTTCATAGAAAGCACAGTAGCATACTGTGCTTCAACCAAATTGAAACGATTGCTCTTATTTATGTTTTAATGTACCATATCATAACACAGGTTGAGTATCCCTTATCTGAAATGCTTGGAAGCAGAAGCATTTTTTTCAGATTTTTGAATGTTTGCACATACATGAAATATCTTGGAGATAGGATGCAAGTCTAAATGTGAAATTCTTTTTTAAAAATGTTTTTATTAGTATATATGTGCAATACATACTAATTATATCCATCTTGGGGAATTGGTATATATGCATATTGAATCTTTTCTTTTTTTCATATACATCCTGTGTGCATAACCCGAAGGTGATTTCATACAGTATTTTTAGTGTTTCTTCATTTTGATTGCGACTGTCACATGAGGTCTTACACATCATTTTGGCCCTCAGAAGGTGTTGCTCTTTGTATTTTGGTGCCAGTGATCAGACTCCGCACCCTGGAGTATTGTGTGTGTGCTCTCCCACTGAGCTACCTCCTTAGCCCAGACTGCAGATATTGGGGTCAGGGACGCTCAACCTGATAGTAGTAAGACTTACTGAAATCTGTCCCTTTAAGTACTAATTTTCAGGCTGGGGATATAGCTCAAATGATAGAGCATTTGTCTAGCTAAGCACAAGGCCCTGAGTTCAATCCCCAGCACCACACAAACAAAAGGCAACAAAAGAAAACAAGTACTAACTTTGAGTGCTAGTTACCTGCTCATCTATGATTCCTTTTGTAATCATCAGTAATTAGGTTAATAATAGCTAATTATATGAAATAATTATTTGTACTTTATGTATTTTTCTCTTTGCACAGCTACTTCTGAGTGGAGGAGCAGACAATAAATTATACTCCTACAGATACTCGCCCACCACTTCCCATGTCGGGGCCTGAGAGCGGACAATAATTTAATTACAGAGACCCTTTCTGTAAACGAAATTGGTGGAGAAGCATCGTATTATTTACACAGATGCAGGAAGTAGCCTTCAAAAGCTTACATAATATTTTCAACCTTCATGATGGCTAACATCAGTATCTTGGTCTTCTTTGTGTTTATAAAGACATGATATGTGGTCTTCATTCTCCACCCTAGACAGACTCTTGAAATTAAACTGAATTTTACAATTTCCCTTTAAAGGTATTGGTTTGAATTAAGATTTGCTTTTGAAATACTATGAAAGAATATATTAGAAATAACAGTAATCAGTTGTCCAGATTTTTATTTCTGTTGGAGGAATTTGGGTTTTTCCATTAGCGGTTAAAAAATATCAAGAAAAGACTAATAAAAACTATTACAAGAAAAAATTAGAAATCCAAATTCCTTTTGCTAAAATAATGTTTAATGATAAGAAAATAAGACTTTGTAGGCATATAAAACATTAAAAGAGGTTGATATTACTGATTTATTAAGAAGTCATTGAAAACTGGGCAAGGAGGTGCACACCTGTAATCCCAGCTACTTAGGAGGCCGAGGCAAGAGGATCACAAGTTCAAGGGTAGCTTGGGCAACTTAATGAGAACCTGTCTCAAAATAAAATTTTGAAAAAGCATGCATGAGAACCACAAATAAAATCTATTTAGAAAAAAAAAAAAAATTCCAGGGCTGGGGATTTAGCTCAGTGAATAGAGTGCTTGCCTTGCAAGCACAAGGGCCTGAGTTCGATCCCCGGCACCACCAGGAAAAAAAAAAAAATCTATTTAGCTATTTTAAGTGCGTCATATCGAAGATATATCAGACCTTTTAGAAAATGCGTACAAATTTCATGATCGCTAGGAATCACCTCTCGCTAATCTATCCTCATACATATGTAAGAATAAATTCTTTAGACAAAGCCTGTCAATATTAAACGTCCTACAGATTTCACAGCATTAGCATTTGTCTTTATGCATATGTTGTAAACAAAATATTTAACAATACCTTTTTAAAATATGACTTCCATCATCTTTGATCGGATTCCTCAAGCAGAGAGAGCCCTTAAATCTTTATAGGGGAAGAAGTCTGGGCTTACAGTGTGCTGTAATACAGTGTGCTGTGTCTCAAATGGGGTTCCTGTCACAGAAGTCCAGAAACAACACCTACATCTGAGTGCACCTGACAATTAAATGCACAGCGGATCAGACCAGTCAGGATTTTAGTTCTCTCGTAGGTAGAAGTCCAGAGGCAGCTCATGCCTGGAATACTGGGCTTTCTTTTTCTACCTTCTTTAAGGACCCATATACCCTTCAACCCTAGGAAACGGTCCTCATTTTCACATAACCAAGAGCTAGATCTCCAATTATCAAACCATTTCTTAAAATGTATTTTAATGCCAAAAAATGAATAAAAGCTAAATTCACAAAGTGCTTGT
Organism: Hystrix cristata; assembly: GCA_004026905.1. Lineage (NCBI taxonomy): Eukaryota > Metazoa > Chordata > Mammalia > Rodentia > Hystricidae > Hystrix > Hystrix cristata. The sequence continues at coordinate 6,150 of PVJO010012827.1, read as the reverse complement.
TCTTTTAATTTTGTGCTGGCTAGTGTAAACTTCTCTTTGTAGTGTCTGGACTGCAGTCTCTGTCCGAGAACGAAGATGAATTCATAGTCCTGTTTTGGGTGGTCTCTGATCGAGCCTTAAGGGGCAGTTATTTGAATTTTCTTAACTCACCCAACCTGGGCTGATTAATTGTGATATGCATATATGAGGTGGTTAAGGTAAAGAGGCTTCTCAATGCAGTGGAAGAGAAGAAAGTGATACCTATAACTGATCCCTTGCCTTTCTCAGTCCCAGTTCCACAGCTAGATAGGGAGACGGCTGAGGCAGTCCCCTTGGGACAGATGCATTAGTGACCAGGTCTCTTAGACCAGGATCATCCCTGCTCCGTCTCTGCCAAACTTCCCTTCTTCAGTCACTCGGTGGTCAGACCTTACTCCCTGAACAGGAAGAACATGAAATGCCTAAGGCAGCCTCGAGGCTCCAGTCCTCAGGTAAGTACATTGCTCTTTTTTCTCAAAACTCAGGAGTCTGCCTTTCAGTGGCCCTTCCCTTCCAGCAGAGGCTACGGTTGCACCCAAGGTGGGGGCTTTACACCTATTTGCTCCTAAGAGTCACTTGGAGAAAGGAGTGGAGCTGCTGTCCGAGCACCGGGAGAAGCTGACCTGGGTTACTAATACTGTCTTGCCACAGAAATGCCATTCATAAATATGTTGATACCTGCTCTCTTACTGCATTTCTTACTGTTTAAGAATAAACTTCCTAAGTTTAAACTTAGGCTGAGGGGCTGAGGATAGAGCTCAGTGGAAGAGCAGATGCTTGGGATGCTGTGAGATCCTGGGTTTGATCCTCAGCACCAAAAAGTAAATCAATAAGTATACCTAATTGGATAAATTAAGTCAAGGAAAAAAGTTGAACTGTTGTAAACCAGGATCTCTGCTAGGGGTGCAGGAAAGAAAAAAAAAAACCCACAAAAGGTACATGATGTGAACACTGCCTTCAAAAAGATGACAATTTATAATAGCTAAGTCTTGGAAGCAGCCTAAATGTCCATCAGCAGATGAATGGATACGGAAAATGTGGTATTTACACATAATGGAATACTACAGTGCCATAAAGAAGGGTAAGTTGGAGTTACTTTTAGGAAAATGGATGCACCTTGAGACCAGAAGTAAATCAGACACACGAGCTTAAATATTGCATGGTTAGAACCCCAACATACAAAATGCTAAATAAAAGATAATAGGAAAAAAAGATGACACACAATATATACTCATTAAAATTTTAGCTCCAATAGTATCCTAAATCCAAAGAAAGACAGAAGGCAGAAATGTAGCATATAGAAAGCAGAATTAGTAATGTTAGGAAGACAGCTGGCTGTTGAGAAGGAGATCTTAGAAAACTGACATTTGAGCCAGATTTGGACAGACAATGGGGAGCACAGTGAAGATGTAGGTTATTTCTAGCAAAGGGAGAGGCACAGAATAAGCAAAGTAATTTCAAATACTAGGATGTGGGCATAATGTTTCTTGATACACTGAGAAATTTTATTTTCCTCTTTAAAGTCACTTTCAAAATCTTCATAGACAGGATGATCCTTTTACATTGGAAAACAGGAAGAAAAAACCCTGCTGTGATGATTATTCAAAGATTATTAAGATAGAAATTTAAGTTACTTAAAAATTTTTATTCTACATGAAATGTAGAATGATTTCCTGAGTAAATGAGCAATATTTACTATGTATGTCCTTTTCCTTTGAACTTAGGACTCTATTTTGGAACCGTTATCAACAATGCCCAGTAATATATATGAGTGTTTCTTGGCATTATTAGGGAGAGGAAAAAATGGATGTTTAAACTGATATAAAATGTACATGATTGTATAATTAAGCAAACAGACCTACAAAACAAACATGATCTGTACATTTCTGATAACACTGAAATCTCTTCACAGCAGCCTAAAATTCTTTTGATGTACATTAGTTTTGAAAAATCTGTTGCTTATATATGACAAATAGTATTAGTAAGTATTACTATAACTGATTCTTTTTTCTGGGAGGGGGTCACTGATGATTGAATCCAGGGCTTCATACACTGAACTACCTCCCCAGCCTCCAAACCCCTTTTTGGAACAAGGTCTCATCAAGTGTTAAGTTGCTCAAGTTGAGCTCCAACTTGTGATCCTCCTGCATCAGCCTGTGGGACAGTGCTGGGATTATAGATGTGTACCACCATGCCCAGCTATAACTCTGATTCTTAAAGGAGAAAATATGACATTTTAAGACCATGTGCAAGGGATGCCAATATCTTTTTAGAAATATTAATGGCCACTAATTAGATTCAGGTTTCATTAGGCACATGAAATTCATTTTGCTAGTTAAGATGCCAGATATAAAAACAACAGGACACCTGTAATCCCAGCACTTGGGAGGCTGAGGCAGGAGGATCACTGCCAAGTTTGAGACCAGCCTAGTTTCCATAGTGAGAGCAAGACATTGTTGCAAAAAAAAAAAAAAAGAACACTGGGAACTTTTAGTCACTTTTAATATTGACATTATTATAGAATTCGATCATCAAATATAATGTTAATATTTTGTTATATGGACCAAATATATCTTTAACAATAGTAAAGTTATTTTTGGTTGGATGTATGGTTTAATAGAATTAGGCTATCTTTGTTAGGCTATTATTACTTCCATTGATTTTGCAGATTTAAGGAAGTAAATTATTTTCTAATATTTATAAAAATGGTAATAAAACCGTCTCATCATAACATTCAGCTGGCATTAGTACCAAGTTATTATCTGCATTTTAAAGGAGAGGTAGAGGTAGCTCCATGGAAGAGCACTTGCCTGGCATGTTCGAGGCCCTGGGTTCAATCCTCTGATAATTTAAGTCCCCTGTATAAAATGGTATAGTATTTGCATATAACCTATGTATATCCTCCTGTATTCTTTCAGGCACCTCAAGATTACTTATACTGTATAGCTGACCCTCAAACAACATGGGTGTTAGAAGTCTCAATCCCTGCATAGTCAGAAGTACACATCTAACTTTTGACTACCCCAAAACTTAACCATCAATAGGTTGCTATTGACTGGAACCCTTACCAGCAACATAAAAGTAGGTTAATTCATATTTTATAGAGAATTTTTTTTACTGAGAGACATAATTTACTAATGAGATGCACACATGGAAATGGCTAGCATCACATGTTTTTTTAAGTGTCTACAACACTTAATTTCACTGCAAGAGCAATAGGAGATGGCTATGAAATTGTGATAGTAGTATAATGTGCACTGCAGTTGATTTCACACAACTATGATTTAACATGTTCACAAGGGGCCATAATTTGTGTCGTGCTGCTGGGTGGCTTGAACCACTGGTGGGTGGCACATGTATGACTGTCCCATCGAGCAGCCTTTTATTAATTTTATTAGTAAAAAGACCAACAAAAGTGACTAGATGATTTGTACTGCTGGTGGTACAAGCAGTACAATGGGACAGTCATTCATGTGCTACTGGTGGTTCAAGTGACAAAAACGTACTAATACTACATCTTTATGTTTACTTTTCTCTTGACTGCATGTGGCAGCATGTACGGTGACTAAGTTTTGATGAAGTAACTTAGAATAATGTATATTTTATGGTAGTAAATGATAAAATAGACATCTGCATACATCCTATGCATTCATGGCACACCTAATTTTTTCTGAATTTTTAAAAAAATTTCTAGGCTATGTGGTGTTTTCATTTTTTCAAATTACTGTAAGTCTCAAAAAAAATTTTTAGGCTTGAGGATTTAGCTCAGTGGTAGAATACTTGCCTAGCAAGCACATGGCCCTGAGTTAGAGCCCCAGCACCCACCAAAAAAAGTAAAATAAAATTTTTTTAAATCCACATATAAGTAGACCCTACAGTTAAAACCTGTTTTGTTCAAGAGTCAACTCTAATACCTAATACAATGTATTCGCTATGTAAACAATTGTTATATTGTATTGTTTGGGGAATAATGACAAGAAGAAAGAAGTCTGCACATGTTTAGTATAGACACAATTTTCTCCCCATTTTCTACCTAAAATTGGTTGAATCCACACATGTGGAAGCAACTGATGGAGGACCAGGCTAACCGTACATATTTTGCCATTTAAAAAATTTTTGTTCAGTGCTGGGTCATGCTAGGCAAACACTCCACCACTAAGCTACACTCCCAATCTTCACAATTCTCATGCACAAGAATGATGTTTTCATAAGTGTACAGAATAAGTGTAAAAATGTCTTCATCTGCATAAAGGAAATGTTATGAATTTAAGTGGCACTTATCAGTACTAAATTACCATAATATGTTCAACTTTGCATGTTTTTACCTTTATATTGAAGGTGACCACAGCGCCATCTGCCAGTCCTACATACAGGATTCGCCATCGACTGTGGAGGTTTTTACCTTTAAAATTAATTTTAATTTTAGTATACCACTAAACAGATTACTATATAAGCGTATACTTTAAAGTTCCATTTCTGTATTTTCATATAGGCATTGTATATGAGCAAAAGAGGACGTCAGAAAGTATCCTGTTATTTATTCATATAATTGAATTATGTTATTCACATTATTAAAAGTCCACAATCCAGAAAGGTTAAGTACTTAGTATGAACGTATACAGCCAGCTAATGATGGGGCTAAGAGACAGGCTTCTCAGTAGTAAAGACCATCGCCAACTGATCTTATTAGATACAATCTGATAGAGAGTTTAGAAACATGTCAAACAGTTCTAAATAAATGACATGCCTGGGATTTAATTCCAGGTTAAGTTCAATGATTGTTTCACTGAGAGGAAATAGTTTTTAAAAAATATTTCTGTAATATTTGGTATTTGTAACACACCATCTTAATACTGCCTACTAGCCTCACTTGAATGAAAATGTGGTAGGTTAGAGCATGTTCAGCTCCCATTAAGTAGTTACTGCTGTGATCATCTGCGAAAATAGCTCCCCATATCCCACTGCCACTGACTTGTAATGCTTCTGGCTTCCTAAGATCCAAACGAGTACAAAAGAAGAGCAACACCTTGAAGAAATGGAGCTATTTTGATGACATCAAGTATAACAGATCCCTAATCTTTAGTAAAACCCGACTAAACAGAGGTTTGCCACATAGTGTAAAAATAAAACATGATTACTTTTTTTGGTTGGTGGGTGCTCGGGATCAAACTCAGGGACTCGCCCTTGATAGGCAAGCACTCTACCACTGAGCTAAATCCTCAACCCAAATATCATTGCTCTTTAAAGAAATTAATACTCCAAAAGTTTGGATCCCAGTTGTGGAGCTCCAAATTCCAAGTCATCGAATGTTCTTTTCTAGTTAGCCTGTAGATGTCTAGGATAGAAGGAAAACACTATGCTAGAGTATGTGTGTTACATGTTGAAAGTGAAACATCTGTCCTACAAATGTTTCTACTTCTAAACGAAATTAAATGCTCCCATATAAAAGTATTTTAATGGTGTTAAATCTTTTCCTTTTCTAAAAGATTTTTTTTTATAAAACACCACAATTTAACTACTGTATATTCCCATTTATTTGCTAAGAGACTAGTACAAACCATTTAAATATCTCTAACAATCCATCAGCTAAAAATTTCTGGAGCCGCCTTCAAAAAGAAAGCACTTTGAGTTGATTACATTACTTCCCTCCGGTACACAGTTTCACCCGTCTACATTTTTCTCAAGGTTTTTAGGCTCCTAATTCACTCTTTTGTTCTTGAAGACTCCTTTTAACACAAAATTACGGTTATATACGTGCATTTGAGGTAAGTTACTAATAGATAATCCTGATGAAGAAGAACGAGGGCCTGAGAGCTTCCCAGGTGCGAACCTGGTTCTGAGGAGGCTGCACCGAGGGGGCGGCGCTCCGGGGCTCCGCGGGGTTTCGTGACGAGGACGCGGGAAGGGAGGCTCCGAGAAGGCGCCGGCCTCCGTTCCCGAGGGAACCGAGAGACACTGGGCGGAGCCAGGGTTTGAACCTCCCGCCCGCCGCGGCGCCCACCCTGCGGGCTCTGGGCGGAGGGTGCGGCCGCGCACGCTGGCGGGCGGCGGCGGGACTGGAGCCGGGAGGGGTCGGGAGCCGGGAGAGGTCGGGAGGGGTCGGGAGCCGGGACGTGACGGGAGCCGGGAGGG
>PVJO010012826.1:0-54015 GCA_004026905.1 Hystrix cristata | reverse complement strand
TAATAAGATAAAATACTAAGAAAGTACTTTTCGTTGCTTATATACATTGACTATTTGCTTCCCATGTGGCCCAAGACAATGCTTCTTCACTTAGTGAGGCCCAAGGGAGTCAAAATGTTGCACACCCGTGATTTAAAACAATGGTTCCCAACATACAGGCCCGAAAGTGGGGTTTTAATTGGTTTGGGATGTGGTCTGAGTTTCGGAATTTTTAGAAGATCCCCAGGTGTTTCTAATGTTCAGATAAGTCTGGGAACCATTGCCTCAAAACAATAACTAAAAATAGAAATAAAATGAGTGTGACTGTTTCTAGTATTTAAATACAAACATGTTTCCTTCTTAAAACCCTTCGGCGACTCTTCTTTGCTGACACCCTCCCATAACTCTCACAGGAGAAGCCCTGAGTCACCGTCAGGGAAGGCGAGTCTTCCACAATCTGACCACAGTCTGTCCTTTCAGTTTAATTTCAGTCTTCTCATCTAAAATTTATACTTCACAATGGAGTACTATACAGCCATAAAAAGGATAAACTAGAGTCATTTGTATGTAAATGCATGTTCCTTGAGAACATACTTTCAAGTGAAATAAATCAGACACTCATGAGTACACATCAAATTGTCTCTCTGATATGAGAAACCATAACTGTAAATAAGGACAAAGAGGTGTAATAGATATTATATAAAAGGAATTGTGTGAATTTCCTTCACACAAAGGACAAAGGAGAGGAGTACTAGAAAGAAAGAAGGGGAAAAGCAGAAAGGTAACAAAGGACAGAAAAGGGAAAGGGAAAATATGGAAATTAATGAATAAACCTGCTGTAAATAGGGAGGGAGGGAACAGAGGGGAGGGGTGGGGAAGAGGGGGGAGAACCAAGATGCATCACATACAGGTACAAAATAAATGTGACGAATGTAACCATTATATGTAAAATGTACCAATATATGTTCTTGGTTTAAAATAAAATTAAAAAAATAAAATTTACACTTAAAGAATGGGAAACATTTTACAAGGTATAAATTTAAAATCCTATCTTGTGCCTTAAAAAAAAAAAAAAAGCCCTCCACCTTGTCAGTGAGTGCCTATTGCCTGGAATGTCTTTCCTCGTTCCTCTGACCTGCCATTCCTGTGACTCCTAGTTAAACACAAAATTCTCACACCATTCTACCTGCTGCTCCATGCCACACAGTGAACTTTCCCCGTCTTCCCATAGCATCCCGGGAGCAGCTCTGTGTTCACACGTGTCTCTGACTATTGCCCATCAGAACTCCTTAATATGACAGGCCGCCAGCCCTCCGATCTGTATCACAGGAAGTGCAACCAACCACAAAACATATATCCTAAAATAATTTCATCCATACCAAACACGTCCAGGCTCTTTTTCATTATTCCCTACACAGTGTAACAACTACTTACACAGCATTTACATCGTATTATGTAGTACAAGTGATCTAGGTGTGTTTTAAAGTATATAAGGACACTGTGATATTTTTAAATTATAGACTTGAGTATCTGAATTTTTTATTATTTTTATATGTCAATTTTGATATCTATATGGGGTCTTGAATGAGTCCCCTGCAGAAACCCAAAGTCAACCCTACTGTATCTTGTTCAACTCTGGCTTTCCATACTGAGCACCATCACTGCTCCATACAAAGCTCTCAAACAATGTCTGTTTGAGCAAATGAACAAGGATGGGACAGACAATATTTCTAGATGAGACTCTAGAACCATTCTATTGTGGACCACAGTTCAAATTGGGACTGCTTTGTGGATGCTGGGCGAAGAAAATAGACTATGCCTTTGTCATTTACCAGGTGGTTTGCTCTCATCTTCAAAGACTGATTCTCAAATATTCCAGAAACACACGGCTACTTGTTTCTGACCCTTAAGGCATGTTAGAGCTGGAGACAGGTGGGGCATGATGAGTGTATTTCCAGCCGCTTTTCACTTGGGTTGGTTCTTCATCTTCTCTTCTCTCCTCTGGTTTCTGCAACCTGCAGTCACACCTGTGAGTTTCACTCATGAGAGGAGACTTGTCTTCAGGGAACATGTTATCTCAGATTGTTTGGATGGAATGAACCTCAAAATTCCTACCACAGTTTTTATCCTTTTACCCACATCTTCACAGACTAAGACTTTAAAACTATAAAGATCCAGGAATGTTCCTCCAAATGAAGGTCATGATTTTCTGCCAGGTCCTTTTTAGATTTGTTGCTTTTCATGGGAAGCCACATCACACCCAGGCATATCTAACCAGCTCACACATGAATCTCGGAATGGTTGCACATGTGTATCTAAAATAACAGCCTAAAATATCATCCCACACAAACCGAGCAGCGACTCCAACCTAATACCTGGGCACTGTCTCACCCACACTCGTCTTGACCTCTAGTTTTTGTTATCATCTCTCAATTTTTTCCCCTATCTCTATACACAGCCTTCATGAAAATCTAACTTTAGTTTTCCAAATGAAATTGGAGATAAATGAGCTATAGTATTTCTAACATCATTACCCCAAAGAAGGTCCTGAATCTTTTGATTCCTACAAAAGAGATTTATTGGTGACTATTTATCTTAACAAAGTTACTTTAAAGTCCAAATAAACAGACTTGGTGAGAAGCATCAGAAATTTACCTCCCTGGAAAGCTGGCAGCCAGCCCCTTTGTCTACCAAAATACACAAGCACCATCACCATACACCAAGTAGCACACTTATGTCAGATCTACACGGGTCCTCACAAATGGCTCCATCATGTTAATCTGCTCATGCATGTGATAGTAAGTGTGTGTGAAGTTGTGTGAATGCCTTCAGCCACTGAATACTATATCTCATGGGAAAACATAGGTAAAGACAAATGTGGAAATTGCGATCCCTCGTATGTGCCCGCTGAAGTTCTGCCAGGTCATTAGACCTTATCCAAGAGAGTCCAGAAGCTAGTGCATTTGCTCCGGGTGACACTTGGGGATAATGTATTCATCCTTAATGAAGACATAAAAAATGATCTGGACGTGGTACATTTCAAAAGTCAAAGTGGTGTTTTACAATAGTTCAAGGAAAATGATTTTTTTTCTTATAGTGAAAGGAATTAATACCAAAAATGAACAGGCTTTGTTTATAAAACATAGGCAAACATACTGTGACAATACTGATACCTACGAGAATCTGGACTAGGAAAAATAAAACATTTTGTGTGTCTATTACCTCCCCTGGTGTGAAAAGCAGCAAAGATGAACACCATATACTGAATTTACCTTGTTGGTTTTTCTCCCCTTTATTCTTCAGAAGTGTACTAGAAGGCTATGGTTAATGTTTCAGGTTAAAAAATATTTTTTAATACAGAAATACTGAATTTTCCTGTAATTTTCTATTTCTTCTTTTTTTAAAATTTTATTTTAATGGTACATTTTAGATGTACATATTGATAACATTCATCATAGGGGATTTGTACCAGTACATTACATATATCGCTGCTTCTTTTTTTCCCGTTCCCCTCCCCTCATCCCCTCCTCCCTCCCTATTTACAAAAGATTTATTTCCATTTTGTCCTTCCATTTCTTATTTCTCTTGTCCCTCTGTTCCTTTCCCCCTCCCTTGTTCCCTTTCCCATTTGGACATTTCCTTCTCTTCCCCAATATAATACATTTTAGTCTTTATTTACACTTCCATTTCTCACACCAGAGAAATTATGCAGTATTTAAACATGTGTGTCCGATTTATTTCACTTAAGAGTATGGTCTCAAGATGCATCCATTTACCTAGGAATATCTCAAGCTTATCATTCTTTATGGCAGAGTGTAGTACTCCATTGTATAAAAAAACCACATTTTCTTTATCCTTTCTGCTGTTGATGGCCATTTGGGCTGCTTCCAAGATTTAGCTATTACAAACTGTGCTGCTATAAACATAGCTGTGCATATATCACTGCAGTATGATGCTTTTAATTCTTTTGAGAAGATACCAAGAAGTGGAATAGCTGGGTTAAATGGAATCTCTAGTCCTAGTTCCCTAAGGAATCTCCACACTGATTTCCATAGTGGTTGCACCAGTCTACACTCCCACCAACAGTGGAGAAGGGTTCCTTTTTCTCCACAGCCCCTCCAGCATTTGTTATTGGCTGATTTGTTGATAATAGCCTTTGTGGCATGAGGTGGAATCTCAGGGTTGTTTTAATTTGCATCTCTCGAATGACTAGTGATGTTAAAGATCTACATATTAAAATAGAAACACTAAATCTATTGGAAAATAGAATAGGTAGGACTCTTGAAGATATAGGTGTAGGCAAAGACGTTATGAAAAAATCTCCAGTTGCCCAGGAAATATCACAAAGAATCATCAACTGGGACCTGATCTTATTAAAAAGATTTTGCACAGTGAAAGAAACTACCAACAGAGTGACGAGACAACCCACAGAGTGGGAAAATATTTTTGCCAGCTATTCCTCTGACAAAGGACTAACATCTCGAATATATAAAGAACTCAAAAAAATCAGACCCCCCAAATTTAAAGACCGGATCCAAAAGTGGGCAGCAGAAATGAATAGACACTTCTCCATTTCTTCTTTTGGGGGTGTATTTTATTTTGGGTCACAATCGTAGGAAACGAAGAGAAAATGGAAGTACAGAAGATGCCTTATCTTATAATAGAGTCAGTGAGACCATCAGTTAACTGAGATGTTCCCTCAGGAGGCACCTTGTAAACTTGTCTCTGAGATTAAGAAAATAGCTGCTTTTCTCTCAAATTATTTTACATCCAGTATCTTTGGTCTTCATCAGGATAATCATGTCAATGAGACTAACTATAAATTTGAGAACATTTTTGTAAAAGGAAAATTCTAGACAAGGGAAAATTGCTAAAACGTAAAAGAGGAGTGTAAATATTTGATTCCTTGCAAGTTGGGACAAGACTATTTATTAATTTAAAGCTAGAAGCTGAGAGAGGCCTTTGAGGATAAGTAACGAAGCCAACAGGTCATCAATACACTCTCATAATGCAATTTGGTTTCTCATTTACCCAGGAGGAAGAGCAGGGTTTTTTTTTTTCTCCCTCTTCAAAATGAAACTAACTACAGTTTTCAATTATAAAGATAAATATATAGATAAAGGAAATGAATAGTTATTGAAAAAATTCACAAAATAAACGGCATACAGAAGGTTATTCCGATGATGTGAAATGGTTGATGGGTTAAAAATATTATGAAAACATTTTGTAATAAATACTGTTTTCCATGGATAAGAAAACATTAATTTTCATCTTATGAGAGAATAAAGGATAATCAAGGTGTACAAGAGTTAGGAAATGGGAGAGACTGAAAAAACCAAACAAACTCTAAATTTTTATACTGAGAGCTGAAGTCCTTTTTTTAAAATGTGGGACAAGAAAATATGAAAGTATGCTCAGAATAATTATGAGCAATAATTTCAATGGCATTCCCATGAGGGAGAAAAAAACCAACCATAAAAGAGGTAAACAAATTATGGCATATAACACAATATAAACTACTCAACAATGGAAATAACAAACTATTGACACATACATGTAAGAGCCTCATGAATATCATGATGACTAAATAAATCAGATAGAAAAATATCATGATGACTAAATAAATCAGATAGAAAAATGAAGTTCATCAACAATAAAAGAAATTAATGTTTTCTGTTGGGTACCTACTGAGGGTAAGGTAGTTTTCGAGCCTCCTAAGTTACTGTAATTGTTCTACATCTAGATCTGTGTGGTGGCTGATAAAGTTTATAAATACGAAAAATTCACCAAGATCTTCATTTAAGAACTATGCACTTTCAAACATATAAGAGGTAACTCAGTTAAAAATGAACTTTTTTCAGATTTTCAGCGAGCATGCCCATTTATCTGGATCAGCATTCCTGATATTTATGTTATATTCGGCCACTTCTTAAACGTTTTGCTTTACGTTCATCGACTTTACTTTCTGAAGAGGTTTAGTACGTGAAGATCGTTTTCATTGATCACTCCAACCTGCGAATAAGAAATCCAAAATGTTCCAAAAGTGAAGCCTTTCTGAACACTGGTATGATGTTCAAATAGTTTCAGATGTTGGAGCATTTCAGATTTCAGAATTTAGGTTTGGGTGTGTTTAACTGGTAAAGTCTATGAAAATATTTTAAAATCTGCAAAAAAAAATCTAAAACACTTCTGATCCCAAGCAATTAGGATAAAGTCTGGCCAAGCCACACTCTTCTCACAAGGCGTACTGAGCAGAAGTTTTTCCCAAAGGCACGACGAATGGAGAAGGGTGTAGTCATAGCTCTAAGAGCAATGGAGAGCAACTTTGACTTAACCAGAGTGAGTCGCTGAGCTGTGTCTATCACGGGCGCACATGGGCCACCGTTAACAGGGGCAACCTCACAGCAATGAGCACCACCCAATGGATCCAGAATTGATACTGAGAATCTTTTTATTCAAGGATTATGACAGCATTTTTCCCTTCTCTGATTCTCACTTTTGACTTCTAAATGACTGTTAATGACTGTACTTTATGCCCTTGAAGGAGACTTAATCCTCTTTAAAGAATGTATTGTGTTCCTCTCTGTTTTCCATTTCTGATTATTGAACATTACTAGTATTGACCACAGTTTGTGCACCAGGCTTATTTTTACTCTGTGAAGTGGAAACATTTCACATTTTTTTCAGGAAGAAAATCAATGCAATATTAAGATTATAAAGAGAGGACAGTCTCACTTTTGCCCAAAACAACATTCAAAAGATGCAAAACTAAATAAACAAATCATAAAGATATAAAGCATCACAGAAGACTACCTGTTCTCCTGCTTTTTATAGCTCAGATGTCTTAGACTTCAACATTAACTCAGCAGTAATCTTCTCTGCAGATGGAACATGCTTTTATTCTGCACAACAAGAACAAGACATCCAGGAGGAAGGGACAATTGCACCCTCGCTTTTAAAAAAGTTAAAAAAAAAAAAGACTTGTGCAGCAGAAACAAAGCCAATCAATAGTGCTCGGAATTAAAAAGAGTGACTGGTGTTATATCTGAAGTATAATCTCTGGATCTTTGTAAACTCTGACCGTGACCAACAGATAGAGCAGCTTCCTAAGGAAACAGCACTTTTTCCATCCAGACTCTTCCCTTCTATGATGTATGTCAGGTCATTTCAAGGTCAGATGTTCACACTCCATTTTCTCTAACATGATGGACCACAAACAGTTTTAACAGAAGATGCCTGGAAGGTGCCCGAAGGTTTGAGAAGAAGGAAAACCAGTGGTCATTTAGCTTTCAAACTTGGCTCCTAACCTTCCTCACTTTGTATTTGGTCTTGTTTTATTTCATTTTGTTTAACTAGTCTGGTTCTGCCAAACACATCAGTCCACTTAATCCTGGAGGGTGAACTGTGACCCGTGACCTTGGTGACCTTAGTGACCTTGCAAACAGAATACTCTCGTTTGGGAGAAGTCCAGATCTCCACTTGTCCTTCCTCCCTGCCTCCTCCTGCTCACAAGCAAGCTACACAGGCCAGAGAAGTCCCCAGCTCCCATAAAGGGCAGAGCTCCAACTTAAAGAGTAATGACTGGAGTAGGTGTTGTTTGTACCTTGCATCAAGCAGTGATTGTTCACATCTGGCTGCATGCTGAATGGGGCTTTAGGTTATTCCACGCAGTTAAAAAACGGTAGGAGAAAGGGGAGAAAGGTGGTCTTCACTTACTTTGCGTTTTCCAGCAAGCAATTAAGTCACCATATTAATAAAGAAACATACTCAAATATATTCCTTTTAATAATATGTGATCACGTGGACATAGACTCATCTGTACCAAGGCTTCGAATTCAAAAGAATTAGCCCTGGTAAATTACCAAAGTAGAAAAGACATTCTTACTTGCAAGCTTTTCTGTGAATGGTATTGATTACGATTCCACAAGGAGGTTGCTACACACAGACACACACGTGCACACCCATGCTAATTCTGGCTGTGGAGTCTCATCTAATTTCTTCACATTGGGGAACAATGACATTGAACTATTTTACTTCTACATTCAGTTTTCCTTTTTTCTTTCCTTGGCCACTTTGTATGATGTAAACAGAGTACATATTTAGGGCTCTAATGCTTATACACGAGGATTAAAATGAAGCCGTAAATAAAAGCTGTGTGAATACTGATAGAGTATCTGTAGACATCCTGGACACTGCTTTTCTTGAAAGGAATCTCCTGGGGTGAAAAGCACACACAGCACTGGTTACTATTCAAATATTTCAGCTCATGTAAGGCTGCAGAACCACATAAAAATGTATGTGGGGCATATACAATTCAGTGTGACAGGAAAATGGAAACTGAGATTGTAATTAGTGTGAACCTAAAACAATCACTACATGAGGGGTTACATGCAGATTTTAAAAAGTTAAAGGAATACATAAAATAGACAAAAGAATTTCAAATTAAAATATGAAGATTTGTTTTATATATTTTCCCCCTGCAATATAACTTTTTTCTTTGCTATATACCTCAAATTTCAATTTGGGGAAAAAAAAAAAAACTGAGTTCATCCTAGAACAACAGATAATAAAATATGCAAAAAAGTATGGACTGTCATGTCATTCTTTTAATATCATACAAAGAGATAATGTAAATTAATCAGATAAGGGGATGATTAAACATAACTTTAGAAAGAAAACTACACAATTGCACATCTCAGAAGCAGTGGAGAAAAGATTATTTTTAAGCTGTCATCTTGACAGTTGCCCTTTTGTTGATTTGCAGGCAGGCCTTTGCACAATACATAAGAAAACAAGAGAACAAAAGCTGTGAGTAGTGGTGTTCTGATGTACAAGATTGCTCTGGATAATTGGTTGCCTCTGTGGGGCTGCAGGGCTAAGCTGAAATCCGTAAGATTCAGCCAGGGTAAAATGCTATTTCTTATTTTGTAGGTTGCTTTTTATCATAAATCAGTGCCAAGAATAAAAATTTTGCAGGAAAGCACACATTCTTTAAAGATTATTTCCACATCCAGAGGATGATATTTCTAGAGCGTGATTTGCAGCCAATATAGCAAAACTCATTTTGTTCTCTGATATTGAAAAGGATGATTTCAATCAAAACAATTAATGCTCAGGATGACAACTGAAATAGCCTTTTCTTCTCCCAGGTATTTTTTTCCTACTTAGTCCATCCTTGGGAGACTTAGCATCAACCATGATACAGTGCAGGAGAAATGAAAATTTCACAATTTTGTGTTTGAACTTGGGACTCTAGTTAGCAAGTCTAAATACTGCATTTTGGTATTTTTACACTGGATGCCCCAGTGGACCAGGCCTTCTGGTATTCACACCTTCATGCATCATCTCATCTGTGAATATGATCTAGACCTGAAAGTTGCTTTAAATGCTAGATCATGACAGAAACATTGCTGTCTGGACCCTGGACCTAGACCCGAAGAAGGCCTGGCAGCTTCTACTTTTGAGTGCTTGGCGGCCCAAATTACAGTATGAATTTCCTGCTGAAGAGACTATGTGTAGGGAGACTAGGTGGAAAGAACACACAAAGAAGCAGAAACCCTGCAACTGAGCCCTGAATGAGAGCTCAGAAACCAAGCTGGGAGCCACCGTGGAAATCCTAGACCCGGGACCCCAATGGAGCCAATTTGAATCACACACGTCTGAGCCGAGTGAGTGAAAAAGTAACTGGAATAGTGTGACCCAACCACATCACTCACTAAGACGAATGAGATGTTCATTGTGACTGTATGTAAGTAAATGTATGAATGAATGATGCAGAATTAAGTAATGCATAGGAAGTTTCTATGTGACAATAAATCTCATATTGAATGCTGATTCAGATTGATCATTAGAAGATAAAATAGAGCCATATTTGGAAGATAATATCTGGTCTAGATTTTCTAAAGGTAAAGAATCTCTCTTATTCCCTCAAGCAGATTATAGTCTTTCGGGTGTTAAATTTAGTTGCCCAAAGTAGAATGACTCAACCATTTGATTTTAAAACATAACCAGAAGTTAAGCAGGCTTTAAAATAAATTGGTAAGAACAAATAACTTCCCAATTGTTGGGGCTGGAGTTGTGCAGATGCCAGAAGAACAATTCCCTCCAGGTCCTGCCTAATCACCTTTGGGGAAATTCATGTGTCCTCTGTCTCAGGAAGTGAGCAAGAGAAATCATAAGTGCAGAAATTCGCCCAAACCTAGCACTACCAGACAGGTTCTACTCTTCTCAGTGGGGCCACTGAATGGTTTCTGTGAGGACAGAATTTCAAATCAAATGCTAGATACACTACATATGAAAGCATGAACAAAAGTTCATTGCGACCAGAGATGTGTCCAGTAATTATTATCAAGTGATGAATATAAAGCAGAAGGTAAAAGAGATGAACAAAGAAATTATGAGCTTCACTGTCTAGGAAAAAATCTCATACATGAATAGAAGATCCTCTTGCCCAAGAGGAGCTACCATATAAGTAGGACAAGAATAAGTTGGTGGTTACTAGGGTACATCCTAACCTGCTTTATGCTAAAGAAAAACATTGTAAATATCTCTTGTGGTATAATAAACTACTCTAAAACTTACTGGGTCTAAACAACACTAATTTGTTTTCTTCTGATGAGGCAACCTGTTCTGTACCTGTCCTCAACACGATGTCAGTCGGGTTGGCACAGCTGGACTCTTTGCATTATGGCTCATTCACTTGGCCCTCAGGTTGAGGCCAGCTGTTAGCCAGATCACAGTGATTCTAAGTCTGTTTCTCCTGCCAAACGTGTTTGATTATTCCCGAGACACACAAGACTCATCTCCTCAGAGTACAACTCTGGTTTTGAAGTCCAGGTTCTCCTCTCTCACCCAGACTCTGGTGCAGACGAGGTCCTTCAAGTCTTATTCCTCTGGCTCTAAAGATCTGTGAGCAAGAGAGGCAAGCTACCTGTCCCTCGTGTCCCCAACACACAATCGTATCTAGAAGCAGGATTATCACAGCAGATACTCCTGTTTAAAAACAGGGAAAATGTGAGGCACGTGGTAACCGCTGGTCCAAACAAATTCTTAAATCTTTCAGAATATACGCAGATACAAAGAGGGATGAAAAACAGAGTGAATGTTAAAATTTAAAAATGTAGTACACTAACGAACACATCGCCATTAGTCCTCTGCAAAAATACTCTCTCTCAGCAAACACTGTGCCACCATTGTTGCCACTAACTGAAGCACTTCTAAAAGTTCTCTTTCATCAGTGTCTTTTAGTTGCACTGCTGTGGCTATCTGTCCTAGACTGGTTCAAAACATTTACCTTTCAAGGTCCTGCTGATTTTGTGGAAGAGCCACAAGTCCCAAGGTTCCAGACCCAGTGAATAAGGTGGATGAGGACACACAGTATTGATTTACATTCCTGCCTTTCTGTTGAGTGGCGCTGGGCAACAGCATTCAGTGATTTTTTTTTTTTTTAATTTGTAAAGATACTCACAAAAGAGGACTTCTAGAACAGTTTCAGAAAGTGGCAAGAACAAGAGTGCGTGTATATTTGAGGGAATATTTTGAGAGAGATTAACATCAACGTGTTTTTTGCTGTAATAAATGTTTTTAAACATTCACTCTAAATTTTAATCGCCCTTTGTGATTTCTTGATCAGGTCTCACACCTGCTACCTGGGAGTTTTCTACAAGTGGCATTGCTCCCGCTGTCCAAAACGTCTTTCCATTCCCACAACAACTGACATATATCTACAGATGAGCTTTCTCAACTTCCTGCCTATAGAAAGTCTAGGCTCCATAGGGCTCTGCTACTTTTGAGTAATTGCTCTCTCTTTTAATCCAATTTGGCAACACTTCTGCTAACACAATTACCTTAAAAGCTTTGTAGTTATCCAGTAAATCTTTTTGTAGTTCATTTTATTAAAATAGCCAAGACAAAAGTCACGATTATCTTCCTAAAG
Organism: Hystrix cristata; assembly: GCA_004026905.1. NCBI lineage: Eukaryota > Metazoa > Chordata > Mammalia > Rodentia > Hystricidae > Hystrix > Hystrix cristata. The sequence goes on along the minus strand of PVJO010012826.1, from coordinate 42,101 downwards.
ACCCCTCTGTCACCTCAGCTGTGGGCCACTATCTTAAGATTCTCAGGAGTCCTTTTCTTCCACCTGAGGAACTGTCTGAGGGAAGCTGTTGAGATTCTTAGCTCCCTGCTCTCCAGAAGAGAAGGGCTCAGAGGATTTGCTTAAAATGTTTTAAAGGAATTTGGGAGGGCTCTGAAAGCTGATATTAACTGAGATGCCAAATTTTACAGTCAGCAGCCTGATTTGATCTTTGTTCTCCGGCCATTTCTTATTTTGAAAATTATTTGACAGATGGAAAAGCTGAGAATGAGAAACAGGTCTACATGGGAATGAATCCAATCCCGGCTTCCGTACATTGATTCTTAATTTGCTTGAGATCCGCAGGGTGTTAAACACATTTCCTACCATCCATCTTGCTGCATGGGGGAGTCTCCCCACTTTTCTACCAACCTGATCTTCTCCACTCTCAACAGCAATCTCCTCCATATTTTCTTACCCTAAGCTAGAAGTTCCCTTAGTACCTTTGGGGAGTTCTCTTTGCCACCTAATCCCAAAACTGATTAATTTCAAAAGATTCAATTTTTGTTACAGCCACACTTGGATCACAGGTCCTGATTTTTGTTTTTATTTCCTTTTGCTGACTTAAAGAAGCACCTCAAATCATAGTGGCTGAAACAAGAACAGTTTACCATGTTTTACAGTCACAAATGGACGACTGGGCTTTTCTGCTTTGCCTAGTGTTGGCCTAAGACTCGCAGGTGAAGCGGCCTCATTGCATGTGTGTCCATAATGATGGGCAGCTGGAACCGTGTGCGAGAGGCCTGAGTTCTCCCTGAGTCCTGAGTGCTCTTCAGATTGCCTCTCCAGGGGCTCATCTTGATTGAGAGGGTCGTGAGGTAATTAAATTTTTCATATAGTGGCTGTTTTATGGAAGCACGAAAGTAAAAAGCCATCTTACAGTGCAGGTCCAGCACAAGCACAGCATCACTTCGCCTCATTATAAAATTAAAGCAGGTCACAAGCCCGGTCTACAGTCATGGACAAGGCATCAGTACCAAAAGGTGAGATTCTCAGAGGATCAAATAAGTAACAGGCCAGCATAATAAAATCCCATTTCCATTGTGACAAGAAGGCTCAGTGCAGTGCTTCCTAAAGTGTGGTTCCCAAAGCAGCAGAATCAGTGCTGGCCCAAAACTTTTCACGAATTGTTGGTCCGCGTCTCAGACCTACTGAACAAGCCCACGAACCACACCATCAATCCTTCCAGGTGTCTCTGATACAGAGAAAAAGTTTGAGAAATCGATGACAAAGAAACGTATTAACTTGAATTTGTGCTGAATACAGGAAATGTTAAAGTGTAATCAAAGAATAATTCTTGAAATGAATCAGTTAAATCATGTTCTCAATATGATATTAGTTATGAAAAGGTCAGATTTTCTAACAATGTTCCTATGACTGTTAGTATAAACCAGTCTCCATAATAGAAGTAGCAAGTAAATTTATTAATCAGCAAACCCAAATCCTAAATGAAAATGTGTAAGAAATAAAAATATTATCCTTTTTCTCTTTATACTCATGCACACATGTCTTTTCTCACTTTCTTTTTTGCTCTTATTTATAGTCACTTTAATAATATTTTATATTTGAATAATACAAATTTTTGAATAGTATATTCTCAGGGATATGAGTGAGGAAATAGCATGATAAAGAAGAAAGATACCATACATAGTAAGTACTGCCAGGGTGAGGACAATTTTTGAGGAAACTTATTTTTGAATGCAACCTGGGATTGTAAATTTAAGAAAAACTACAGTCACTAAGGACTTATCAAATTGTCCAAAGACTTTGGTATAGAAAAGATTCCACTTCTGTATTGATCATTCTCTGCTCAGTCCACTGAGGTTAAGCATGTGCTGTAATTCTAGGCTGCTCTATAATCTTCCGAAAGTATTCAGGTATTTGCAAAATTAACCTCTCAAAATATGCCAAGTGGAAATGTCCATTAATTGATTAAATTCTACATGCCATTAGAGCAGCACTTGTTTGCTTGCCAATAAAAATGAATCATGGGAAGTAGCTTGTTAGGAATGAGAAGGTAAAAATAGAATAGATTTGAACTGAATTTTATAGGGAGGCTAAAAAACTTGCATTGCTGATTTCTGTGCAGAAGTTCTAAAATCAAATGATATTTGTAGCCTTAGATACTTCATTAGAATATGAATGAGAGCCATTTTGCAATTAAAAATGTTCAGCGGGTTACATTTTATCTATCTTTTTTTTTTAATTCTCTTAATTATGGGTGCCAGGCACAATCCTAAACCACAGAATCCCCCTATCAGTCCTGTGCTGTGAACAGCATTCTCCTCCATGTTTTGCAAATGGGGAAAGAAAGTCCAATAGGAAATTGAGATTTGAACTCAGGCCTATTGGCTGTGGGCACAGCTCATTCTCATATCCACGAGGGGAAATGGATTCTTTATCTTGATTTTAGAGTCTCCCTCTGAAAGTTTAATTACATGCCAATTATGATGAATTTTGAAAAGGTCAAAACAAAATACTTCAAATTTAGCAATCTAGAATTGAAGTAGAGGGTACCATCATAGGGTAGAAGATAATCTCTATGTACAGTTACTTAATTATTAAAGGTCTTAGACACGTTCTATCTCATTTGATTCACAAAATTCTCAAAAGTGATTTGTTTCAATTTTATCACTTGTGAAAAACAAAACAAAAAATAGCTCAGACTCAGAAAGGCTAAGGAACTTTGTTCATACAATAAATATATCCCACAGTCAGAACTGTAATGAATGTCATGATACTGTACATAGAAGACCCCCAAAAAATCCCACCAAAAAATTCTAGATTTAACTAAATTCAGCAGCATAGCTGGATACAAAATCAACACCCAAAAGTCAATAACATTCCTATATACAAATAACAAACTTGCTGAGAAAGAAATAACAGAAGTTATACCCTTCATAATTGCATTAGAAAAAATGAAATAGGAGTCTATCTAGCAAAGCAAGTAAAAGAACAGTAGTCTAAAAAAGGAAATTGAAAGGGATGTCAGAAAATGGAAAGATATTCTGTATTCCTGGGTAGGAAGAACCAATATAGTGAAAATGGTCATACTTCCTAAATTACTATACAGATTTAGTGCAATTTCCGTCAAAACACCAATAACATACTTCACACAATTAGAGAAAGCAATAATGAAATTCGTCTGCAACCAGAAGAGACCAAGAATATCAAAAACAATCCTGGGCAACAGGAGCAAGGCAGGGGGCATCACAATCCCTAACCTGAAATTGTACTATAAGGCTACTGTGATAAAAACAGCATGGTAGGAGGGTTCCATTTTCACCACAGTCATGCCAGCATTTGTTATTGTTTGACTTCCTAATGATTGCCTTTCTTTCTGGGGTAAGGGGGAATCTTAGAGTTGTTTTACTTTGCATTTCTCTAATAGCCATAGATGTTGAACACTTTTTCATATATTTGTTGGCTGTTTGTATTTCTTCCCCTGTGAAGTGTCTGTTTCTCTGGCCCATTTCTTGAGTAGGTCATTGATTTTAAGTAAATTTCTTTGAGTTCTTTGTATATTCTAGATAGTAGTCTTCTGTCTAAGGAGTAGCTAGCAAAGATTTTTTTCCCATTCTGCGGCTTTTCTCTTCACCCTACTAACTGACTCTTTTACTATACAGAAACTCTTTAGTCTAATGTAGTTCCATTTGTTGATTCCTGTTATTTCCTGTGTGACTGAGGTTCTGTTTAGGAAGTCCTTTCCTACTCCTGTGTCTTCAAGTGTTTTACCTATTTTGTCCTCCAGAAGGTTTAATGTTCCTGTCTTAATGTTTAGATCTTTAATCCACTTTGATTTTAATTTAGTATATGGTGAGAGATGTGGGTCCGGTTTCATTCTTCTACAAACTGACAACCAGTTTTTCCAACACCATTTGTTGAAAAGTCTATCTTTCCTCCAATGTATGTTTTTGGATACTTTGTCAAAGATCATATATTTGAATATGTCTGGAGAATTATCTGTGTCCTCAAAGTAGAAATCCCATGTGACCCAGCCATTCCCCTACTAGGTATCTTTCCTGAAGAGGCAAAGACATCATACTACAGAGATACTTGCACAACAATGTGTATAGCAGCACAATTTGTAATAGCTAAATTCTGGAAGCAACCTGTATACCCATCAATAGATAGCTGGATAAACAAAATGTGGTATCTATACATAATGGAATACTATTCAGCTATAAAGAATGACAAACTAGAGTCATTTATAGGAAAATGGATGGACCTGGAAAATATAATGTTGAGTGAAATAAACCAGACTTGCAAGCTGGAGTACTGTATGGTATCCCTCATTTGAGTGAGGCAATATACAAACAAAAGAAAAGGGTAAACAGTAGATACAAAAAGGCAAAGGGTTAGATATAAGCTAACAGACAAAGGGTTCAAGGGAACAAGAAGAGAGCAAAGAGGGAGGGGATGGGAATCCAGAGGAATAATGATATTTTAAAAATGAGAACCTAATAACCCAAATTTAAAACAATGACACGTACTCAGTACTACAGTAACTTTATGTAGTTGTGACTTAATGTTGCATCTATGTGGTTGCCCACTGTCAGAAGCAAAAGGTACAATGTATTGTGGTCTGTAAGCTTGTGTAATGGCCTGTAAGTTTGGATAAATTTTAATAAAAATCTATAAAAAAAAAAAAAACAGCATGGTACTGGCAAAAAGAGAGACTTGAGGATCAATGGAACAGGTCAGAAGATGCAGAAACAACTGCAAACACACTCAAATACCTCATCTTCGACAAAGAAGCCAAACACCCCCACTGGAAGAAAGATAGCCTCTTTAATAAATAGTGCTAGAAAAATTGGCTTTCCACATGCCCAAAACTAAAACTAGATACATGTCTCTCACCATGTACTAAACTAAAATCAAAGTGAGTAGAAGATCTAAACATTAAAACAGAAACACTAGATCTACTGGAGAACAGAATAGGAAGAACTTTCAAAGACATAGGGTTTGGAAAAAAATTTATGAACAGAACCCAGACTGCACGGGAGACAATACAAATTATCAGTGCTTGGGACCACATCCTGTTAAAAGGCTTTTATACAGCAAAAGAAATCACCAATAAAGCAGGGAGAAAATCCACAGACTGGGAAAAAAATTTTGCCAGCTGTCCCTCAGACAAAGGTCTAATATCTAGAATATATAAAGAACCCCAAAAAATCAAACCCCCAAATTCAAAGACCCAATCCAAAAATGGGCTTCTGAAATGAATAAATATTTCTCAGATGAAGAAATAAAAATGGCAAATAAATATATGAAAAAGTGTTCAACCTCATTGGTCATTCGAGAGATACTAATCGAAACCACACTAAGATTCCATCTCACTCCAGAAAGAACAACAATTATCAAGAAACCAACCAGCAACAAATGTTGGTGGGGCTGAGGGGAAAATAGGGAAGGGTGGGGAATGGAAGGGAGAGGTGAGGAAGAGGGAAGAAAACCAAGATCTATCATGTACATGTACAAAATAACCATGATGAATATGATCATGAATAAACATTGGTACAATGTACCAATACATGTTCTTGGTTAAAAAAAAAGAAAGAAAGAAAGAAAAGGAACCCTCCTCCACTGTTGGTGGGAATGTAGACTGGTCCAACCATTGTGGAAAACTACAACTAGAGGTTTCATTTGACCCAGCTATTCCTCTGCTTGGTATCTTCCCAGGGGAATTAAAATCATCATACCACAGCAGTATAGGCATAACCATGTTCATAGCAACACAATTTGTAATAGCTAAGTCTTGGAAACAACCTAAATGCCCAACAACTAATGAACAGCTAAAGAAGATGTGGTATTTCTATAAAATGGAGTAGTACTCTGCCATAAAAAAGGAAAAACTAGAGACATTTGTAGGTATATGGATGCACCTTGAGAACATACTCTTAAGTGAAATAAATCAGACACTCATGAGTACACATCAAATTGTTTCTCTGATATAAGAAACCCTAAGTGTAAATAAGTACAAAGAGGTATAATAGATATTATGTAAAGGAAAGATAACATTCAAAAGTGAGGAGAACTAGAAAGGGAGAAGGGGGAAAAAAGGAAGAGAAAAGGAAAAGAAAGGAGAAAGGGAAAAAATAGAAAAATGTAAGTAAATCTGCTGTGAATAGGGAAGGGTGCGGGAATGGTAGAAAGGGATGGGGAAGAGGGGGGAACCAAGATATATCAGGTACAGATACAAAATAGCCATGATGAATGTGATCATTATATATACAATGGACTAATACATGTTCTTGGTTAAAAAAAATATAATAAGATAAAAAAGTAATACTATCCTAGAATTGAATGTCAAGTCCTACATTTTTCTGAAGCCCCAGAAATTTTCAAAGATCAAGTAACAAATGACAAAAAAAGAGAAACAATAGGGGTTTTAAACAGTTTCTTTGGCCTCCTTTATATATCTTAACAGCAAAATTTCTGAGAAATATAACCAAAAAGTGTAGTGTGAATTTGGATTTTATTCTGAATAAATTTCAAAGCTATGCTTCTAACATACCTCATACTCTTGCATTTTGACCTCTTTTTTTTTTTTTTTTGACCTCTTTTTTGAGTGAGAGAGAGCGTGATACAGTTAGAGCAAGAGATCGGGGAAATGACCTGGTTTATGGGTATTTGCAGGCAAGCATGCAGTTCTTAGGAATGTGATCTTTCCCAAATATACTCAAGCAGACAATTGGTTGATAGTCATAACTATAGGGACAGGACATAGTTTTTGTTTCTTTAGAATATGGGGACCAGCCCTTAAAGTGAGATGGCACTTGGTGATTTTGCCTCCTGATTATGTCTTTTTTTTTTTTCCTTGTGTTGGGGATCAAACTCAGGTCCTTGTGCATGCAAGGCAAGCACTCTAACCACTGACCTAAACCCCCAGCCCTATGTCTCAAATTCTAAGAAATCCCTAAATCCCATGTCCCCATTCCATTCTCTCTTCAACTTTCTGAGAAGTTACTAAGTAAAAGGAAACTAGGAGCAAAAATATAGAAGGGAATAAAAAGAGTGTACACAAATAAAAAGCTTGACTATTGGAGAGGACATACAGGAAATAAAGGTAAGATTTGTGTGATATGAGTGAGAAGTAAAAACTAGTGGATGGGGGCAAGAAAGGAAGAAAGGGCAAGTCCTGAGAAGATTCATATTACACAGTGTCAAAGAAAGGGTCAGATCTAAGTCCCTACACTATTTTGACTCGAGGCTCTGTTTATTGGTACGACAGAGACAGATTGGAGACTGCTTCACTTAGTTGAAGCTAAGAGGAAGCTTTACACCATTTGCTGTGTGAATCCATGTCTGTAATTTCTGTGACCTGGGCATTCAGGGCAAAAATTGTTTCCATTTTTTCCCATTTCATGCATCATTTCAGAACTGTGTAGTCACTACGTAGAAACTGCAGATGCCAATTTAAACAAGTAGAAAAACAAGAATTTTAAAGCTTGCATTGCCTGCTTCTACTTCTTCTGTTCGCTAACCCGAGGATGGGAATTAACAAGAGCAACTCAATTTAACAACAGTGAATACTGCGTTTGCATAAGTGTCCCGTTTTACTGAGAGGCAACTGTGTGTAATCCCTTCAGAGCATCAGATTGCAGGTTGGCGGGCCTCCGCAGCAGGACACCTGCACTCTGGAGACACACAATGCCCCGCAAAGGGCGACAGCTTGGCCACCCCGCGTCACATGCTCAGCATCTGACCGAGGACATCAGTTATTTCTGAGGGCCAGTTGGCGACAGAAAATAACTACGGCTCTGTTGAAACTCTTTCTTTCTCTGCTTTTCTCTCTGGCTCTGACTGCCCTCTTTCATACTTTGCCCTGTCTTCTGTGGCTTAGACCAGAGCCTGAGACATTTAACCAACTTATAAATATTACATGCAGAGGCATGACATAGCGGTTCCTGGAAACATCAAGATAGCTGTACGGATAATCAAAATCGGGTGGTGCTTTGTGGAGCCAAGTATTCAAGAGCAGGGTCTCTGCTGTGGTTTGAAACCTGTACCCTATGTGGCAGAATTCTTCTCTGTCATACTCCAGCTCTTAGCCCATGCCTGCTGAAATGAACGTATGGCAGAAATACCCAAAAAATTGACAATGAACTGAATGCTGATTTATACAAATGTGACTAGATCTGGATTTTCATTTTGCTTTTATAATTAACTACTAGGACGACTTTCAATAGGTAGCTTATTCTTTTTTTTTTTTTTTTAAGGTGCTGGGGATCGAACTCAGAGCCTTGTGCTTGCAAAGCAAGCACTCTAACCATTGAGCTAAATCCCCAGCCCCATAAGTAGCTTATTCTTAAATACTTTGTTCTTTCTTTCTCTTTCTCTGCCTTTAATGTATTATAAGAAGGCAAATTCATAGGAAATAGACATAAGTCTACCTATGAAATAGAGTACTTTTTTTTAAGGCACGTTAGCAATTATGTCCAAACAAGTTTATGCTTTTTAAAAATATAGATGTCCTTCCTAACAGCAATTTAGTTCCTCTTCCATTTTTTGAACTTCTGGAAAAAGATTGTAATGTCATATTAATTCTGCGCTCTGGATCTAAACCAAAATGATAACCACCAAAACCTTTAAGAGAAAGCTTCACAAAGTTTTAAAGCCTTCCAACTCCAAAGGCCCTGAGATAAGAAGTCAGACCAAACACTGCAGCCCGCAAAAGCCAGCAGTCTGGTAAACAGGTACCGGGTGGTGCCACAGCTGGCCTGCCAGCTATGTATTTTCACCGATCACTGAGCCTGAGCACTAGCAAAGAAAGCAGTGTTAGTTGTTCCATGCCAGAATTAAATGCATTCCTTTCTGGAAAATTCTTAGTAGTAAAAGAAAAATTCATCAGATCTGAAAAATAGCTCAATTCACACACATGATATCCATGAAGTTCCAGGTTATTTTTGCAGTTCCCAGCACTCAGGGGAGACTACAGTGTGTCCAGCTCAAAACTTACCATGAACTACTTAAGAAGAAAGCTACACTGCAATGCTTACAAATAAAGTTGTAAGCCCACATATCCCTGAAATTATCTCACATTTTTGTATGTAGAACATAATACTTAAACTGATTTCATTGTTTGGAGTGGTCCTTAGAAATTGTAACCAAAACCCCTGTGATGTGTATGTTTGATTCTACCCAGAATTATGTATTTCTATCACCACTGCGTATGGCATGTACATTCTTTCCATTTCCCTTCCAAACACTTTCCTGCTTTTATTTATCTTATTTATTATATCGCTGTACATAATATCATAAAACTTAGGTTGAATCAAAATGAGGAGAAGATGGAGCTGGGGATTTAGCTCAGTGGTTAAAGTGCCTGCCTGGCAAGCACAAGGGCCGGAGTTCGATCCCCAGCACCAAAAAAAAAAAAAAAAAAAAAAAAAAAAAAAAAAAAAAAAAAAAAAAAAAAAAAAAAAAAAAAAAAAAAAAATGAGAAGAAGATGGAGAAATGGCCATACTAATTTTCTTCTCCCTCTAATAGATGATGGTCCATCTTGAAAACCCAGGTGCAAAGAATATATTAGAAAGACATACAGGATTTTAAAATATAATTTAACTTTGAAAAGTTATGTAATAATGTTACTAACATGATACTGTGAGAAAAACATGAAGATGATGGGACTGGCTTGAAATTAGATTCAGAGAGTTTAATGCCTTCTTTTCGTATCTGTGTCCAGGCTTTAACATACGCTTGTTCGTCAAGTGTACGGTAGAATGGTAGGCAACTCCGGAGTCACTCTAAATTAGCAGTGGTCAGTTTTATAATTCCTCCACCTCCTCGTCTTCTTCTTCCCCTTCTTCTTCCTCTTCACCTTCTCCTCCCCCTTCCCCATCTCCCCCTTCTCCTTCTGCTTCTTCTCCTTCAGGTTTTTTTTTTTTTTTTGAGACACTGAGTGAGTGTTCCCTGAATTGTTGGGAAGTTACAATGGATTTTATATTAAAACTCAACTGATTTCATTCGTTTTACAAGGATAATTAACACTAACAACTTACATCAAGCAAAACTATTTTATTTAATAAGAATGTTACCTGAAATATTTCCCATTTGGAGAAATTTGTAAAAGTTGTGTTGTGGATGATAGAATAGTAAAGATTTTTGGATCATACAGACTGAAATAACAGGAGAGTTGGTGTTATGAATTTCTTGCTTGTCACTTCTCTCGTCCAAAATAAGATTCTATTTTACAGTTTTAAATATGGTATTAATGCTAAGAGATATTTTCTAAACTCAGCAGCTTCTACATGGCATAAATATTTTAAGAAACACTAGTTTGGAAGAAATTTCCCTAGAAACTCCAGCTACCAGAACAATCATAACATAGTTAGCTCTATGATTAGCATTATTTTGATGTTTTAAATATAAACAGGAAGAAGAAAAACCTTTCAGGTCTACAGCACTTTGTATTCTGGATAAAATCTGGTAAACTCAGCATCTGGAATACTAATCAGAATATTTGCTACCAACGAAAACGGCAAGTCAGCCATGGAAATGCCTCTTATTAACTGTGAAAGCTGAAACACAAAGAGAAAATATAATGTGTTTTAAATATATCCTAGCATTCAGAGAAGTGGAATGTATTTGGAAGGTCATAAGTAGCGTATCTCCTTGCTATTTTCTAAGAATGTTTTAGAACAAACACATCACCAAGATGAGGCGTACCAAGCACCCTGAAATTTCTGTCTGAAGGGTCTGGGAAAGAGATATTTAAACGAAATATTTCATTTGTATTTCCAGGAGCTAAGGAAATACATTTTTTTAAAAAGATTTTTCTCTACAAAACATATGCAAAAGGGTTACAATTAAAATTTCCTCACTATGGAAGTGTTACAATTTTCCTCCCTTGAAGCTACAGCATGTGTAGTTCCAAAAAGAATACATATATATTTTAGCAAACCACTAACACATGTGTGCACCCTGAGAAAATTAGATTGATTTACTTGCCTGAATGAATAGATACATTTATTTACTTCTGAATCCTTATTTGAATATAAATATGTGAGATCTGATTATTTTTATTCATAAATGAACAAATAAGAACACCACAGAAATGGGAAGGAATTGAATGTAAAGCTACCAGGCAGGTCAAAATCTGTTGCTGTTTTCAGCTTAATTAGAATAACTTGTTTCTTTCTGTCTTAGAGGCCTAAAACTGTGAAACATATTCCCACCCACTGATTGACATGGCCATCCTTCCAGCGTAATTTATTTCACTGTGCTAAATTAGAAGAGAAATATTTAGAGATTTTGAAATTCGATGACTAGTTTTCATAAATACAAAATTTGAGAAGGTATTGGCTGAGTTTAATCGTTTTGGCTTATACATTGGGTGCCCATAGATATAAAAATTATCTAAGAAAGATGATGGCAAAACTTTGAATGCCCATAGTACTCTATGATCCACCAGTTACAAGGTTAATTTAAAATTAATCATTTAAGACTTTTAGTTTGTCAATGCTTTTGTCTAAGTAATTTCAGAGTTTCTTAATGACAGAAACTTAATTTCCTCTGCAAAGGTCAGGAAAATCGTGTTGCAGATGTACTTGACAATCTCCCGTCCCCTCTTTCTGCGGCCAGCACTTGTCAGAATCTCATTTTCCTTAGTTCTCCCTCCACACGGTGACGCCTCACCCCTCCTAGCACGGACAAACACTTGTCTGAGTAATTTGTGCACTCCCAGTGCCAGTGGATGTAAGCACTTCCCTCCCGAGGTTGTACTGTAAAAGAGCTACAAACCTGCCATGCTGAACACAATGAAATAACACTCTAATGAGAGAAAGACACAACACACACAGTGAGGAGAAGAAAATTTCCAATAAAAGAGCTCTTACTAAACTAAAAGCTGAAATAAGCAATTAAATTTAAATCAGGCTAGTAGAATTGTCAGAATTAAGTTACTGGGAGTAGTCTCACTATATTTATGGGGCTACAAGGGCAAAAAGTGCTAGGTGGGCAGTTAGAAGACTAGGTAGGGGTAAGGGGTAAGGGGTGCAGCTCAGTGGTAAGTCGTATGCACAGCAGGAATGAGGCTGTAGGCTTAATCACCAGCAACAAAACAACCAAAAACAGGCCTAAGAAGATTTGAAAAGGTGTGTATATAGAAAGTCAGATTACAAATTAACTCTAGAAATTGGATTTGGAAGGTGACATAGGTGGAGTAGTTGCACTCAACTGGATTTTAGATTTTCACACACCAGTTCAGACAAACACCTTTCAACCTCAATTGGTAGTATCTCAGTTTTCTATTATGCTGTAGAAAGGAATAAATACTTGTTGAATAATGAATAATTTTCACTATCACTGCTCTTATTCTGCACATTTACCCCGATATGTGAATGTCTTTTCATTGAAATATATTTGAAGTCATCCACTCATACAGCAGACCACCTTGTCTCAGTGACTCCTTAGAAATGGATATACACACATCTAGATTTTTAAACAGAGACCGCCCCCCCTCAAAACCCCAAACTGAACTATACATGGAAAAGAACATAAGAAACATACAAAAGCAGAACTTTTAAAATGAAAAAGATAATATATGCCCCATTCTATTAGTACAATTGGCCTTCTAGATCTGTGGGCTCCTCGCCTGTGAAATCAGCTAATCATGGAATGGAAATATTTCGGGGGAAAATTGTGTCAGTACAGAACACGTACAGACATTTCTCCTCTCATTATTGCTTAAACAATGTAATATAGCAACAGCAACTTACAGAGTATTTGCATTGTGCTACATAAGTACTCTAAAAGTGATTAAAAATGAATGGGAGGATGCATGTGGGTTATATACAACTTCACACTATTTGATTAAAAAATTTGAGCATTTACGGCTATTGGTATCTGAGAGGTCCTGGAACTAATTTCCTTGTGGATGGAAGATGGACCGTACTTTCTATAGAACTTACAGAAAGCAACCCATTATTGTCATCTGGTCAATACCAGTTATAAAGAAAGGGCACCGAGCCCTTGGGGTTACTTCCCTAAATCCACATGGTCACTTCCAAAACTAGGACGGGAGCCCATATCCCCTAACTCTGATCTATAATTCTTTCTGGTACATCAAACCGCATTTATGGACTTAAACTGTGGGCTTAGCTGTCTTTGTCTTATTTGTTTGCTTGTTTGCTTTTGGATTATTTAGGTATTTTCCATACCTAACACTTCTTCACTTAGTACTTTCACAGGCTTTTCTTTTTTTTAATGTCTCTAAAGTCTAGTTTATATTATTGCTAAAAGTTTTTTGATCCAATGGAGAGTAAACAAATTCAGTTAATTGGGTCAAAAATCCAAATGAAGGTAGTTTAATTGATCACAACAAACCATGGAGTTGCAGTCAATTCTGCAGAAAAAAATCCTATAAAAGCAATTTACTTAAAATGTTCTATATTTGATTTCATTGTTTTATAAGACTGAAGTCAATAGTGACACAGTTATGTTTTCATAATTAATTAAAAGCTCCTGTAAGTTGATGGTTTTCAAAAAGGACCCGAGACATCTAAAGTGATTTTTAAAGAGAGATAACAGAGGAAAGAGTTGGTAAACCCGTTTCTCTCACTTGAATGAATTCAAATTCAATCCTCAAAAGAAGTTCAAATTATAGAAGTTGTTGGGAAACATCAAAATGTCATGAGTTGGATTAGATCAGAGCTCCAAGCATAGCAGTACTTTGGATCACTACAGCCCACAATTTATCACTGACCTTGGTTATTATAACCAAGAAGAGGATGGTCTTGGCCTGACTTTAACAAAGACACAATTTACTGCAATATAGCAATGATAATAGGTATTTGAAAAGTAAAAGTGTAGTAAAATAAACTGAAATTTCAACATTTGAAATATGATATATACATACATATATATTATTATATTTTACCATGCTGATAACACATGATAAATGATATTCTTCAGATGATGTTATGATAGCTAAGTTGGTATCAAATTGAGAAAATGCCAGTTCTTGGGCCCAAGAAGAGTAGGAGATGAGTGCAGGATTCGGGTTCAGGGATTTAGAGAGCCTCATTTGCATCTCTGTATCTCACGTGGGGCTTTCTAGCTCTCAGTTTCCAACTTGTGTCACACAGGTCTATTACTTAACTAATTTGCAGGGTCACTATGATGCTGTAAAGTTCATCCCTGATAGAATAAAGGGACTGTGATACTCATCATCACTATTCAAAAAGAATTTGATTTCCAAAATACCAGCTACTACCTATAAAATAAGACTATGAGTATTTAGGCACTTTCACTCAATTATTTAATCTGAATTTCATGAAGAAGTATGATAGACTATATATACTTTGACTTTTATTTTTTATGAAGGGCTACTGATTTCTATGGAGTGTAAAACTAAACACTGCATTATTCATCATGAAAACCTGTCCAGAAAAATCTTTGGTGGGGGTTGTCACTAGCGTGTGCATGTGTTTATTCATGTGTGTAAAGACTGTTACAGAAAATCCAGAGGAACAGAACGACTCAAAACTCCACTAGCCTACCCTACCCCACCCCCTGCCATGATTGCTTTGTCCTCAATTCCATCCCTTTCCCTGTTGCACAGCAAGATGTCAAGTGGTATCCTACTCAAGTAGGTGGCATCATTGCTTTTGTCTTACGTGATACAGAGACTCGCAGAAGATGAGGGATTCGCTAGAATGTATACATCCCTTAGTCCTCCATAGCCCACTTTCCACCAGGCACAGCACGCTCCATCACCTTCCATCACCCACTGGAGCCAAGCAATGGTAAGATGCAGCTCGAGGCTGAGAGTGACACGCGGGTCCATCCAGACAGCAAGGTGGCACTGTTAGGATAGGGTTTCTTTCACACCCATTAAACATTTGTCCAGTAAATACTGGGATGAGACAAAACTCAGCTCTCACACACTTGGAAAAAGATGTCTGCCAGTGCTTTTGCCCAACAGTCTGAGTATTGCTGGGCACATTCTAGGGCCATTTCTTGTAAAGGGAGCAACATAGAGACAAAGGGAGCTACTACACACAAAGACAACACTTTCAAAAGTCCACTGCTCTGAAAACTGCATATGAGACCAAGAACATTGTTATTTTTGTGGAAAACAGCTCAATAAACATTCCATCATATTTTCCAGCAAATACTTTCCACCCACTGATGTAGAACCTCCAGGTTTCTTTTCTACCTTTGAAAACATTAAATAAAAGTAAATGCAAACAATAACTTTCTTCCTTTCAAAATTTTCATGGTTAGGCTTTCTCTTAATATCTCCAACCCCACTAAACCCAGTAGTATTCAGTAGAAAACCCGTCACTCCCATTGCTGGAAAGGGTAAAACTCAATTCGCTAAGTAGTGCTTTCAAGCCAGGGGCCTTGGCTGTGGGAAAGGGGGTCAGATCAAGGTTATTACTAGAAAGTCAGGCAAGTCCCTTTGTATTTATTCCAACCGCTGTTTGGCATGACTGGGAACAAAACAAGGAAAGTTCCAGTAAATATTGCAATTTATTTCAGTTATCTGGGGGTCAAAAAGACACTGCGTGCCTTTCTCAGGGGATGGTTTTAAATTTATCCTTAAAAGGCAATTTTTAATATACAAAGCGGGGTCTCTTGTTTTACAGACCTTAACATATTCTAGGCACAAAAATGTGACAATTTTATGGTTGCCCTTGACCAGGCAATGCAGGGCTAAACTAAGAGTCTTGCTCAGAGTCCCGACCAGCCAGTGAACACATCAAACTCAGAGGCCTGACCGCTTGCTATCTCCAGCACTCTTGCCTCCTGACACCCGACAATCCCTTGCAGAGCTGAAATTCTATGTAGCTAAATAGCACGTTTTCCAGTACAGGGATTCTCCATCGATTACACAGATCATCTGTAGCTATTTGCCCTTCTCTACTCAAAAATCACCTCATCCGCCTATTTAAGAATCGGATTTTGAAGATACAAGAAGTGATGTCTGAATGTAACAACGCATCTCCCCCCCCCCGCCACCCCAATAAATACAATTTTAGACAACCAAAGCAATCATTACCTGAAAATGTCTTGTGTCTGGCAGAAAAAAAAAAATCAATTTAATTATACAAAATGTGTCTTACGTTTTAATTGTTGTTAAGTACAGTGCAGTATTGACAGAGCTTTTACATTACTCAGATAACTTGCCGAGGAGAAAGAAAAAAATCCATCGTGTCACTTGAAAGAACTGAAGAGGCATTGTGCCTGAGTCATTAGGACCCTGGACCTCAGTAAGGATGAATGTGTCATTTTTCTTGCCTGAAACTTCGGTAACAAACAGCACAGCCAAGTCTTTTCCAGCACTGTTATTCTGTTTTAAAAAACACTGACATTTTCTTAAACAGACATAATTTACAATTTTAAGGAGCACAACAGTGCCTTGGTGTTTGAGGTCCAGCAAGCAAACAACACTCCTTTCAGTCTGGGTTTTTTTAAAGGGGAGTCTCGTGCTTCGTGAGTTCACTACAGCTTAAGGCCAGAGAGACAGCGCGGAGGGAGCAGGGAGCGCCAGGGCAGCCTGTGAACGTCACGACTAACCGGTCACGTTACGCTGAGGGTCAAGGCAGGAGGTGAGAGACTGAAGGGGAGCAGAGCCAGGCCCCACACAATGGCTGGGGAGGAGCCGCGGACCTGCTGTTGGCTCGCCCAGACACAAGTGACTATAGAGCTCTTGCTTTCACCAGCTGCCAAGGGAGGTAGCAGTCTCGCGGATGCTCCTGTGCGCCCTCGGACAGCACTTCTGTAAATTTCACACAGACAGCCTGGCCGGTGTCCCTGTGCCTGGATCAATATCTGCCGCTATGTTCGATCTCCAGTGGGGTCAGCTCGGCCCAAGCAAATAAATGGAAGTCTGTGTAGGGTGGCGCTGGGCAGTCATCGGCGTGAGACCTCGGAGGCTGAGGTCGTGGGTAAAGATGAAAAATCCCTAGGTGTTTTTTCCTGTGGGGGGGGAACTTGTTTACAGTACGTAATGTTTACATTCTTTGCGTCCAGTTGGTACATAACACATCTTAATTCCTTTCTTCCATCCCTCCCTGCTTCCCCTCTCCCTCCATCTCTTAATCCCCTTCCCATTTGAGAAATAGCACTAGAAAGGGAGGAGGGGCAAAGAAGGGGAAAAGGGAAAAAAATGGAAAAATGTAAATAAAGCTGTTGTAAATAAGGGGGGAGGGGGAGTGGCAAGGAGGAGTGGGGAAGGGGGAACCAAGATATACCACGTACAGGTACAAATCAACTAGGATGAATGTGATCATTATGTACACAATGTACCAATATATGTTCTTGGTAAATTTTTAAAAAAGAGAAATAGCTATCTAACTACATCCTATTATCTTTTATTTTGCTCCTCATTTATAATTTGTTATTTCTAAGAACACCCATATATTTCTCTGCTCCTACCAAGTTTGTCTTCCTGTGTAACCTAAAGATCCTTGATTAAATAGCGGTGGCTCATGCCTGGAAAAAATGATGTCTGAAAGGGAGTGTGTATGCAGCCCAGACACCATAACGATTTTTTATTGCAGCCAAATGGGGGTCACACATATGGTGGCAGTGGACCCACAGAATTTTAATAGAACTAAAAATTCCTTATCACCTAGTGATGTTGGGGCGACCATTACATGGTAGTTATAGCACATTACTCATACGTTTGTGGTAACGTTGGAGGAAAGAGACCCTTTACACTACCAGTTGTATAAAAGTATAACACATAAACAATTATGTGCAATATTAATACTTAATAATTAAATAATTTGTAACTGGTTTATGAATTTACTATAGTGGACTTTATATCATTATTTCAGAGTGTACTCCTTCTACCAACTTAAAAAAACAAAAGTTTAAAACATCTGCTGTGTGAAGGCAACAGCTTCTTCACATGCCTCCTGTTTATTCCGTCGCTACACCACATCATTTACCCTTGTGCTTGATTTAAACTCAAGTTGTTTTATTCATCATGATCCTAGGAATAAAGGTCTATACCATAGATAACTGAATAAAATATACACAGTACAGCCTATGTGCATACTAGGATACAGCATTTAGTTTTGTAAGACCACTCCATCATGTTCAACAATGACAAAATTGCCTAACAATGCATTTCTCAGAACATGACCAGAATGCATTCCTATTGTTAAACCACAGATGACTGTACTTGTGGGTCCTTCTCATACATAAAAACTGTGTGTATACATATTATATATGAATATATATATATACCCACACACGGATGGGAAGATATATACACACATATCCTATATCTCATGTCTTTATGAGAATAGCTTTGCTTTTTCTCTGATGTATATATGTTATCTAATTTAAAACATCCAAATCAACAGAAGTTCATAATCCCAAATGATATTACCCCCTTACAGAATGCAACCAGTCACCTATTCTACAAATATCAGTCTCCTACCACGTTCTATGCATTTCTCAAATAACTGAGCACGCAGTATTGAGCCCTTGGGCAGACAAGGCAAAGAAAATCACTCTAGACAGAATGATGGGCCGCTGGGAAGGAACAAGGAAGGCTCCACTGTGATGCACACCTTGCTTGGCTAGAATGTTAAAGGGCAGGACATTGAGGAGTGAAGCTGGATAGACAGACGAAAATGAAGGTGGGTAGGCAGATAGAAAATAGAATGTCATGAACTGCCCAGCATACAAGTTAAGCAATTTAGTTTTTAATTTTAAATAGAATTACTCAAAGTGTCTCTGTGGAAACTAGTGCTATAGATATGTAATAGGTAAAACTCTGTGATCAATATATTTAAAAATTCTAGACTGAACCCATTGCCCCACTGGAAGATTCCTCAGGCCCATTACTATCCAAATTAGTACATTTGGAGGCTCCAGGAGGGGATTTCACTGCATACGTCCTAAAACATGTTTGGCCGTTTGCTTATTTGCTAACATTTCTATTTTCCCCTCCTTTAGGAAATGCTGATGTAAATACTGGATAGTAGTAATGTCTCAAATAGTGGAGTAACACAGAGCTTATCAGTCTTGTATTTTGACATTTTTTGACATTATCCTCTGGTGACTATGAAAAGGACTAAGTCCACAAGGGAACTAATTAAGAGGTTAGTGATTGATAAGACTTTCAGCTAAGGCAACAGGAATAGAAGTAGGAAGGGAAGAAAAACTTCAGAAAATAATAGGCTTTAAAATCACCTTTACCTAGTATCTCTTATATATATTTATAGATATATGTATAATTTATATTATGTAACTTATCCATTATATATAATACATATTTCTTTAGATATGAATCTTAGATGAGTTGCAACTTGAACATAAGTTGCAACTTTGAAGACCAAAATGTGTTCCTAATGTATCCTGAAGTTGAGTGATGAAATCTATTGATGGTTAGTTTGTACTCTGTCACTTTTCTCTTTGAAAAAATGGGCTTTTAGCCAAGAAAGTCTATTCTGTCTTATTCCCTCAAAAGTAAACTATGAAGCAAGTGGAAGGGGTAAGAGTCACCCCTAATCACATCAGAGAGACGAGTAGGCCAAGACAAAGAGCAGAGTCTGGTCGGGAGTCTACTTCCACTGAGTGCACAGAATAGGTCAAGGTTACTATGCCCAAGAGCTTAGCTGAGGAGCCTTCTGCAAACACAGAATGACTGGAAGCCACCAACCCACAGTGGAGTGGACTGGAGGAGGGGGAAAAACATAATGTGAAACCAGAGGTAGACAAGCAGAGTCAAAGAACAGGATCAGACTCACTTCTCTGGGGCCAGGGGTAAAAAGCGGAAAATGTATTTCATATTCCCTTAGCAACATCCTTGAATATGTGTCAATCTCTATCAAACCATATAAATCTCAAACATCTTCCCATATCTCCAATGTCAATAAAATTCCGCCTATTACCAAGCACAAGAAGAGGCTTGAGTATGAGTTTGGAAGAAGCTGGTTGTGGGAAAGAAAAACCTAGCAATATGTTTTAGGAATGCCCATAAAATAAACCTAAGCAAATGACAGTTACTCCTGCAAACAATTGCTCACCATATCAAGAGTTTTATTTTTTTCTATATTTAACAAAAAATATGATCTAATGGAAATCTGAAATCTTTCAAGACAGTCTGATACTTAGAAATCTAGGCCTATCATTTGCCCCAATTTGCGGGTTTTATGAGAACCTTCAGAAACACCTTGCAGGTTGGGCTGCACTATGTGCCAGTTAGAAACGTCAGTCTGAGAGGCGAGTGGTGCTCAAGTGTGTTGCTGCTTCCTTCAGGAATTTCTACTTTGCTCCTGCTACTGCCTAGTTAGGTCTGTTTGATCTGAGTGCCGCTTGGACACATGAGAGGCATCTCGCTTTCTTGCTCTCCGTCCATCTCTTGCCGGCTAAGATTATGGGGAATTTGAATTTAAATGAGAATTTTAAAAGTGGCTCAAGCTGGCCAGAGCCAGAGTTTTTCATGGAAATGTCTGCACTCAGTAAGTTTGCAGATCAAAGCCACCGACTATGTTCCACAGGAGCTTTTGAAAACTATTTAGAATAAAACAAGTGCAGGAAAACTCCGCCTTGTGCCAGATTGCAGGCTGCTGCTCAAATTCACGTCAAGGCAAAACCATAAAGCTTCAACTTAGCCCAGATACAGAGCCAAGAACTGTAGCCTCTTTCTGAATTCTTTCCATCCTTTCCTTCCCAAAAGGAATGAGGCCACCGATCAAAGAGTTTCACCTGCTCAAGCCAGCTGCCTTTGGAGATGCTGGCATGGCCACTGTGTGTGGCTGAGGCACCCAGCTTTCGGCGATGCCTCCCAGGTTAGATGCAAACTAGAAAGATCCTGTATGTTCTTTTCTGCTGCAATGCAGGTTTTGACACATACAATTAGTAACTAGTTTGGTAGCGTAGTTTTAAAACAGGAATGATATCCCTAAAATGCAGAAGTCTACTTGTTTTCCATGTGATTCTTTCCCTTCTCAGGGCAAAAGAGCAGGGCCAGAATTATAGTCTTCAAGAGGAAAAGAGAAAATTTCAGATCAGAGGTTTCTTCTCTGCTCAATTCCTCGGGAAAGAATGTGCGAGGCCAGGCCGGGCTTGGGGGTGGTGACTCAAGTACCCAGCCCTGCCCACCTGTTTGGAACACCTCCTGACAGCCCTGCAGCTGCAGATCTCTCCGCGCCTGCCCTTCTGCCCTTATTATGTGTTGTCATATTTCTCCTGCATCCTTTTCTGCTTATTTTAATGTCCGTGGTGGCAGCTTGCAGTGATGCCGAGCTTTCTGCTTGGTCTATGTAAGTTAACTCTCCAGGTACACATGATCATTATCATCACTAGTTTGTTACTGCTTTGATTACAAAGGTGTGTTGGAGTGGCCTGTTTCCCTGAATTCCTTTACTTTTAATGTGTAATTTTTAAGGAAACTCATTACAGTGCTAAGATTCTCATTCTACTTAATTTCTTCTCACCATCTTTATGCACACTGTCATTAAAATAGTCAGCTACCCTAATTTTTGACAGCATAGTACATCTGGTATTGTGTTAAGCACTTTACACACATTAAGTCACTTAATCCATAACATATCAACTTCATGAAGGAATCAGAAACGTGAAAGCAACTCTTTAAGGTTATTCAGCTTGAATCAATGGCAAAACCAGGATTCAGAATAGGCCAGGGACTGGGCTAGACTTTATTGACTGGAAACAGAGTCTATTTTGGGTTTGGATGAAGAGTAAGAGTCACCAAGAAATAGATTTCGAATGTGGAAGATACTCGATGGCTCCTGCAAAGGTGATTTGCACACCGGCAGCAAACAGCATCATCCCAGAACCTATTAACAATTCTTGGGTCATTCCCAGGACTCTTGCATCCCTTTTCATTATCTTACGAGGTTCTCAGTCTGGACCTTGGACACATGAGAGGACAGAAAGTTATTTATAGGATTAGTGAGTCCCGAGGAGCAGCAAGCATTTCCAGGGGCACATATATGTCTCAGAGAATTCAATTTCTCTAAGTATTGAAGATACTTTTGGGCCATTTCATTACATATTTGTATGACAATAATTCTGAATTCACATTGGATCTTTTTACTATTATTTTATGTATTTCCTCAAGCAATACATACAAGGAGTTCTAGTATACAAAGACTCATAGAGTTTTAAATTTAAGAAGTATCTGGATGATTTAACAGGTAGGGAAAACAGATGTATTTCAAGCCCCTACCTGCTGAAAGATTTCCTTGCTAACACTACTGGCCAACAAGTAGTCATTTAGTTTGTTTAAGGATCACTACTGAGGTCTGCACTTCTTACCAGGAAGCTCACTTTCCAGCAGATCTACTTGTCAAACGTTCTTTCAAATGTTGTGCTTAACTGTCCTTTCATGAGATTTAGGACACTATATTCCAAAATGTGATTCCTTAGCATTAGGAAAAATGGCTGAAACAGGAACCTCTTGAACTTCTCCTGCCCGTCTTCCTTGGAATGGGTCAAAAAAGGGAGAATTTTCTGACTTTCCTCTCAGGCAGTTCATTCAAGAGATGTTCTTCCTAAACCTTCAGGACAGGAGCATTATAATCTCTGAAGATGGAGGGATAAAAAGTCAAATATTAGCAAGTGGCTTTACTGACCCCTGTTTGCTTCTCTTAGATCATATCCTTTTTGTCTAATCATACTTCTCCACAACTATTCAATCTTTATCAAATCTACTATAAAATATTCTAGTGTGTCTTCATCCACCTTATTCACTGGATCTGGCTACTTGCAACTTCTGGCTCTTCCTCAATGTCAAAATGGCCAAGAGAGGTGAACATTTTGAACCTGATCAGGACATGAAGAAGCCACAACAGCACAACTAAAAACATGAAGGAGGGCTTCCAGAACTGCCTAAGAGGCAAGAACAATGGAATAAGTGTGTTCCAAGCAAAGAGAAGTATTGGGTGGGGGGTGGCAATGTGTCTTTTACTGTAAAAAGTTTTAAATTAAACATTCAAAAATAAAATTCAAAAAAAATTCAAAAAATAAATAAATGAATGAATTAAACATTCACTGCATTTTTGATCCCATCTCTCACATTTGTGCAACATTTTACTCTGTCTAGTATTTGAAAACAGATATTCATACCATTTTTATGTTGTTCCAATTTATTAGCTTTCTCTAAACTTTTCATTTCCTGAAAAATAAAAATCTAACTGAAATGACTTCTATTAACGTATTTTTGTTAATGGCTTCCAGTGACTACATGGTCTATGCTCTTTATGCAGAAAAAAAAAAAAAAATGGAGTAATCCATTCTCAGCCTTGTTAGGAGCAGAACAGACTGTGCACATTTTCCCATCCTCAGTGCCACGAAGCCTGTGTCTGGCCCTCTACGAGGCTTCACAACCCCCAGGAGATGTAGAGCAGCTCTGTGGTGACACCTAGAAATTGCTTCAGGTCCTAGAATAACCTGGACCTGAAGACAGGAGCACATTTAAGGCTCCTAGATATTATTGAATTATCTGGCTCATCTATCTCCATGCTGATTCCCTCTTTACCATGGTTGTTATATCTGTTCTCAATTTGAAAACAGATATTAAAAAAAGACGAAAAATAGTTACAAACACAAGATTTTCACGGTCATTTGTTGATCTTCTTTAACACATCATTAGCTACTTTGTCTTTGACCTGAACACATGTTACAGAGTGCTTTCCCTTATCCTTAACATTTCCGCACATCTCCTGGCTTTGTCCTTCTGGCTGGTATTCACGCTACTCTGAGCCATGTCTCCTTAATCACCCTTGGCCACCGATCCTTCTGGACGTGTATCTCAGTTCTGAAGAATCTTTTCACTTAAGCAAGCTAATACTATAATAGGTGGGAGATAATTTAAGCCAAATACCCTAGGATCTACTCGCTTTAGTTGCTAAAAAGATAGATCTTCGGCATCCTCTTATAAGCACATTAAGTCAATAGACCTGAGAGAAGCAATTTTATTTTTTGGCCATTACCACATATCCTTTTCTGACTTTCATCCTGGTTAATGACACCACAATCTCACCAGTTATCCAAGACAGAGACCAGGAGGACCCCTTGACTCATTTATCCCCTGAGGCTGTACAGCCAATCACACTGCAGACCCTTCCAGTTATCCCTCACATCTCTCTATATTCTTTTCTTCCCTTCCACTCTCACTGCCACTGAGTTAGGTTAAGTGTGCAACACTCTCTTTCCTTGAGAATTACAGTGCCCTCCTTGGCGATAGGCCCAGCTCCTGATGAAGCCCTTAAGCTTTCCTCCACATTGCCACTGGAATACTCTTCCTAACATACATGTTGCATATGAGCCACTGCTCAAAATCCATATATACCTTCTCACTGAATATAAGGGTGATCTGTGCTCTTAGCGTGGCCTGTCCAATCTTGCTCCTCTCAATTTCACAACCTCGGGGCTCTACATACACCATCTTGTACCCTGTCCTTTATCGTTGCCTTGAGTCCCCACCCACCTGACATCTATGCAGAAATTCTCTTCTCCTTCTTCAAAATGTAAATTCCTATTTTCTTTTAAAGGTTTTTATCATTCTACAAATTGGAATTTGTTACTCCTTCCTTTGGGCCACCAATGGGCCATGAGGATGCCTCTAATTTACTACTTATTAAACTCTATGACAAGTATTTATTTATAAGTCCATTTCTTAGGAAAAGGTATGAAATAATTTGAGGTAGAATCATCTGAATCAACTCCCATGCACCTAGGCCAGTGTAGGAGGAGCAATAATGGTCCCTCCCCTAAATTTTCCTACACCTTAAATCCTACAATGTGGAAATATGTTGTGGTACGTGACAAAAAGGAATTAGGGTTGCTGGTGGGATTACGGTTGCTAAACGCCTGATTTTAAGAAAAGAGAGACTGTCTTGAATTACCTGTAGACCCAGGGTTATCACAGCTGTCCCTAAAAGTGGAAGAGAGAAACAGAGTGAAGGTCAGAGTGAGGCAATATAGGAAAGGTCTCAGCCTGCTCTTGCTGCTTGGATGACAGAGGACGGGGCAGGAAGCTCAGGCAGACAACTGGACTCCAGAAGTTTAAACCGTCAAGGACACGGACTCTCCTCCAAAATCTAGGAAGGAAGGCAGCCCTGTGGACACTTTGATGTTTGCCTGTGAGACCCAGGTTGGACTCCTGACCTCCAGCAGTACAACATAAAACACTGGTATTGTTTTAAGGCACTGAGTTTGTTTTATTGTCTTACAGTAGCCACAGGACACTATGATGACACAAACTCCATGAGTCAGTTGGCAAATTGGTTTGATGTGGATGTTTTGGCCTTAGTTGGTTAATTTTCAGGCCTGTTAAAGCATGCAATTGGGCAAAAATTTTAAGGACTAAAATACTATTCAGATGGTGAATATACACATATAACTTATTTAGTCACATAAGTCACATAATCAAGTATTTTTTTAGCTATCACATCAGACTTGTGCATATCTATTCATCTTATTGCAGTTTTTCTTTATTTCCTTAGAATTTCGTAAGATTTAAAAAAGCAAGTCTGCATTTGATGATTTGAATTCCACTCAAGGAAAGTATCCTCTATACAGATGTGCATTTCAGGGAGAAATAGTTATTTCCATTTCCCAGGTATGCCCAGAATTACTGCCTCCTCCAGCTCTCCTCCTTTCCAATGTGGCTGATTGCTGCCCCCAGTGGGGGGCACTTATTGTAAGAGGAGTGCCAAGTGGGCATGATACTTTCAAAGTTTCTAGGGAGGAAAGTGTTTGTTTTCCTTGAGGCTAAGGACTTAATTTGTCATTTAGTTTTGCACTAACTTCATGGATCTAAGGCCTGAGGTGGAGAAAAGAGAAAGTGATTACATTCAGTGAAATGGACAAATAATGCCAGAATGAGAAATTCTGTTAAAATGTTGGATGTACTCCCCAAGGCAAGCAATGGTATAATTATCATAATATACTACCTCACTCATATTGCTGTGAAGTATAAAACACAGCAACTTACCTACCTTTAATTAGCTGTATTTAGTATTTTTATGGCCACTGAACATAGTACTTAGATTACCATATATTAGCATATAATTTGCATGCATACCTCAAGGTATTTGGTTTTATTGCTATTACCTTTTGTGGCCCTATTTCAGTAATGACTCTAATGGAATACAAAGAAAAGATTTCTAACTCAATTCGCCTTACAATCTTGGGAGATTTACAAAGAAAAGTCCCTCATTAAAATATAAAATTCTTCCCCCCAAAATGGCTGTCCTTTCCTAATGTGATCAATCAGCCCAGGTGCTCATCTGCAAAAGGTTTAATGCCCAAATGAAAGCATTTTCTCTCTTTCTGAGCTCAACAAAGATGTACTTGACACGTAAGTATTTGGGTTTAAATTGCTTCATCTTTGTTTTAAAGAAAGTTGCACACAAAATTTAATGACTCTTACCAGTCTATCAGCAGCTACAGGCCGAGAGAAAGAAAAATAACAGCTGCAACTAGAGAATTCAGAGAAAAGTCAGAGGTCAGAGCTTGCATCTGAATACGTGGGGCAACAGAGAGGAAAAATAAAGGGGCCTTCTTTGTTGCAAGTCAGCACTATTTTAGAAAGTGCAGATACTGACTTAATTACCAATGTTCCCTTTTGCTCTGGGGTGCCATGGCGGGCTATAAATCGATACCTAAGGTCACATTGCTAAAAGCACGAAAAAAAAACTCACTCATTCTAGCACTTGGGAGCATTGTTTTCTCTTCTTCCTCCAGCCTTCCCTGTGTTCAATATGAAATAGAGACAGGGCCAGAGTCATTACTGAGGCACTGAGAATCGTGTGACAGGCCTTTTGAACTCCAGGTCATCTTCATTGGGGTCGAACCCCTTGTTGCTCCTTATTGGTTGTTGTTGATTAGTTTATATTTCATCTTTACACCCGATCCCTAAATCTAATTGCATAAATACATTTTACTGTGAAATTATGTGCCAATTGGGAAAGAAAGCTAATTGGGGGGGGTTATAATTAAAAAATGATTTCAACGTGTTTGGGGATGCTTATAGATGTTTTAGTTACCATTTTGTTGAAAACATTATGATAACTCCTGTCTCTAACTTGAACATTGGCTCAGTTTGTGAAAATGGATTGTCAGTCTTTTCATCGGAAACTAGCTTTGGACAACTAGAGTTAGTGTAATACCTGGAAAGAGCACTATGCAAAGTGAGTAAACATTCTGAGGTAAAAATGTCTTAACTGCCTTTAATTGTCAGAAGAGTCAGGAAGCATTTCTAATTTACTTGCATCAAAGGCACTGCCTCCAAGAGAACCCTGAGGTACAATCCACAGGGTAAT
Source organism: Hystrix cristata (assembly GCA_004026905.1). Taxonomy (NCBI): domain Eukaryota; kingdom Metazoa; phylum Chordata; class Mammalia; order Rodentia; family Hystricidae; genus Hystrix; species Hystrix cristata. The sequence goes on along the minus strand of PVJO010012826.1, from coordinate 14,777 downwards.
CCGACCACATCTGCATAGCAAGAAGAGTTAAGATTGGACCATTCTAGTAACTAATGCTGCCGTCCTGGAACAGATCAGCCATACAGCACAGTGATCTGGTTGTTAATACAAATGAAATAACTACATTGATTTTGCCAGAGGCAAAATGAACCGCGTAATAGATGTAACATCTTTAAGAATTGAAGTCTAAGGGCTTGGTCTACACATTTAAAGGTGTCTATAATGTTCTAATTTTCAATGGGCATGACATGCCACTAAGTAGACTTTTGAAGTAGAGAAGGTACTAATTATAGATATATGAAAATAATACCTGTAAGACATCCCCTTTTCTCTTTTTTTTTCACAATTGAAAACAAATTGTAAACAGCGTTTTTTGTTTGTTTGTTTTTTCCTTCAGAGCTGTTTAACTTGGTCCAACTATTCATTTTCCTTGTGTCACCGGGGCTGATTTTATGGAAAGCATTCTACAATATGTATGAATATCACCTAGTCATTCTAACACTGACTTGTGGCATTTTGAGCAGGAATATCCCTCAAGAGTCATCGGGTCTAACTAGGGGCCATCTCGTTTTGCTGCAAGGGCTGAGCTGAAAAGAATACTGCAATCCAGTAACCAATTTGTTTGCAGAGAAATTTTCCAATAATTAAGAAGTGCTACTCAATACTTTGTTTTAGGATAGCAAGTGTTTATTTATCTGATTATCTCTACAAAGTGTCCCGCTGATAACGCAAACTATGTTACCTTTTCCAGAGTGGACAAATGGAGATTTAGCTTACATAAAATTGTAGCATATACCAGCAACTGGTGTTTTCCCAGACTCCCACGATCAGAGAAATATGAAGTTGGGCGTTTCAGTTGCTATTCTCTTATGAAAATGGAAAATAATTGGAAATGGCTGTTCATTCAGTTACCACCACAGTGAACTCAACAGAATGAACACACATACCATTAGAACTGCCCAGATTATAAAACACGAGTCGTAATTGAAGGTAGTGTGTGCCCTAACTACAGAGGGTAATCTGCCCTGGCATCTAGCTGCCCATCTTGCCTTTAGGGATCCATTGAGCGTCTGTACTTTCCATCAGCTTGAGTCTGCCAGCATAAAATGTCTCTCTAGGGCTTCGCCATTACCCGACTTGAACACTGAGGAGATGCTCATAATTACTTATTATGACATTAGACAAGAGGATTCGAATCCCATTTGATTGTAATGAGTTTGTGGAGGCTCTGCCTTTTGTGGGTCCAATCACATACAGAACTGAACTTGAGGCAAGTTTATGAAAACGGAATTATACTTGCAGAGTTAAGAGTGAGGTCCAAACCTTGTACATTTAAAATCTTTTCTTATTACTTTCAGCAGTTTGTTGATGGAAATAATAATAATACCAATTATAAAATCTTTCAGCAGAAAAACTCAAACTTCTCAAACCAATATTTTCTCAGGTTACCTACCACCGCAATAATTCAGGTTTATTATCTCCACATTGTGGACAAGTAAATTAAATGGTGTGTGTGTGTGTGTGTGTGTGTGTGTGTGTGTGTGTGTGTGTATTTGGAATGATGGACAGAATAAGTGATGACATCAGCTATTTTTATCTGTAGAATAAAACAATAAAAAGGAGAAAATAAGTACATCATTTCCAAATATGTGCCTCAAAACCATGCATTTAGAATGAGGTAAAACATCTCAGTGGCTGTTTTAAAAAGCATTTCAAAAATTACCAGAAAAATATTATCAGAAAGCTTCTATCCTGTTTTTATGAAGGCATGAAGTCAAAAAGGGCCTATTATGATAACACAACATGACAACAACAAAAAAAGGCAAAAAGAGGGAGAGGACAGCATCCGACTGCTAAGTGGAAAAAGGAAGACCCATTTGTGGGGCTTGGGAATTCGTCGTTCTGCACTTTGAGGAAGCAGCCACAGTTCCATTTATTCACAGTGGTAACCAGATGGCTGAAGGGGAGAAACAAAGATGAATTGGATCCTAATGGAAAGCACACTGAGACTCCAGGGCTTTCATTCAAAGCTGAGCTGAAACTGGCCCAAATGTGAGCACACAATGGGTAAGTGTTACAGGGAAACGACTCACCACACACAGGTGCCTTTGCTATCTTACAGTAAGCAGGTGGACAGCATATTAATTGTGTGCCCAGTAGAGAGTATGTTCCTCCTTATAAATTAAAAAATGCTGCTGTAGCCAGTCTGAAAACAACATAAATTCCCTTCACCTCAAGCATAGTTATTAAATAAATATTGCTGGAATAGAAAAGCTGTGAATTACAGTTCTCTTTTGAAGAGAACCTTGGTAAGCACTTTAGAAATAATATGCAGTATGTGCTTATCTGTCTGACAAACTTCAGCAGATCATTCTACTTGTATATGGAGAAGATAGATATAAAAGTAATGGACTGGAAATGGAATAAAATCCTATGTTTCCTGTTTGTTTTTTAATCTTCACCAATTAACTGAATGGCCTTAGGTAATCTGTTCAATCTCTTAATTTGGTTTGATTCAAACATGTACAAAGCACGCCTCTTTCCAGTTCAACAAAGCATTTAGAGGTATGCTATGTGCTCCAGCATCTAGGCTACATAGGGATGCCAGGTTGATTAAATCACAAAGTAATTTATAAGGTAACTCCTTTTCAAAAATAACAACAATGATTAAAAACAACCAACATCAAATCGATAGTGCATTGAGAACCTACTAACGTTTGCTCAGACAGGGAGCTAAAATGCTAGAAATACAAGATGAATAAATGGATCTGCTGTATAGGAGTCCAAACATGATGGGGGAGTGATTCACACCCAACAAATCGTACAGCGTGCTATCTGCAATGCTGATTTTGTAGGATTGTTATCAGTTGTGGAACTCTGTAAGTCAAGGAACAACTCCGAATGCCAGTTTCCTTATCAACACAGTAGGAAAAACTGCAGTTGCTGGTTCGTATGGTTGCTATGAGGCTTAAATCCCATAATTCATATAAAATAATTAGTGCCACACATGACAGATGTGAATCAATACAAAAGTTTAAATATCAGTTATGGTTGTATCAAACAGACAAGTGTACAATGTTGAAAAAACACAAAGAGGAATGTATAAGGTGTTATTAAATAATAATATAAAGGGATTTATATATTCTGTTGCTGTACATACTGTAAGAAGATCCGTTATGGTCTGAGTTGCATCCCTGACCCCAAATTCGTATGTTAAAGCCCTGATCCACACAATGGGACTGTACTTAGGGACGGGACCTTTAAGGAGATGTGCAGGGTTCAATGAGGTTGTCAGGACGGGCTTCAAACCAATCCAACTGGTGACATTTTGAGAAGAGGAAATTTGGACTCCAAGAGACCTCAGGGATGTGACTGAACAGATAAAAGACCAGCAGCAGCCACATTAGAAAGGCGGCCTTTGCAAGCCAAGGAGAGAGGCCTCCAGAGACATCCGACCCACCGACGCCTTGATCCCGGACGTTCAGCCCCCATGACGGTGAGAAATAGCTGTCTGTTCTCTGAGCCTCCTCTCTCATATTTTGTTACGGATACGTTCGCAAAGTCACGCAAAAGGACGTATGGGCAAAAAGACACGTATTGCCCATGTGCCAGTGATTAAAAACATACGCACATTTTGCCTTAGAGAGCTTCTGAGCACGTGTAGTTGTTAAAATAATCACACATAACAAATACACAAAGTAAAGAAACATTTAAACAAAGAGTATGAATTAAAAAGTAAATTTGTTCTGTTTGAAGTAGACAGACATTATTAGCAATATATTTATGGGTAAAATATATATAACAGGACTACACGTTAACTGACATATAGATGGCCAATAATTCCTATACCCTCCAGGGTGTCCAACACTTTACCTTGGGTCCTCATTTTTCCAAGTACCAAAGAGGAACCTCCACGATAACCCCACACATCTGAGCTGGCGTAAGCGGGCCATCCTCACTGGTTTCTCAAATGGAACACATGATACCTCACCCAACGCACAACTTCGTGTGCAGTGGGAGCTCAACAAATATTTGTTATGCTGGATTAATTATGACTTTGATAGTAAGTTTTATAAGACAGATACACATGGCTTCAGTGAATATGATGAATTCTGTTTGTCAGGCCTATATATGGACAGCTAGAAAGTGAAATAATATTTATGTTATTAAGAGGCATTTTGCTAAATATTTCTTCATGTCACCTTATTTAGTTCATTTGACATACGTTCATTCCTGCAGTTAGTGCCAGATAAAACATTTGCATTTAATTTTCACTGCTCCAAAAGTGTCAGAGAAACTAAAAAGGAGGATTAACTTTACCTGCCAAAATCTTTGGGCTGTAGGGCTAATCCAGATCCAATTACAATTTTTGTTATTTTCTTGACTACTCTCTGCAGTGTCCTAAGAAACGGCCGAAAAGGAAATGAATTATGAAGTCTTTTTCAAAAGGATTGCACCTGTCTGTGGTGATTGTATTACCCTGAGCAAGTCATTGATTCTGATTTTCTCTTCCATTTCTGTAAGTGGGAAAAATACTGTCTCAAACTCTTAATAATGTGTTATTTCTTTAAATTCTGTGAATAGGTCAGATGATTCATCTGCTCATCTGCCAGGCTCTCGGCAGGCTGCATTTTGCTGGTGTCCTGTCAGGGCTGGGCCTGCCCGAGTTCACCTGGGCCCACCTAGGTCCACCTGAACATTTCTATCTCTTCGCTTGACCGTTTGCTGGGGCTTCTAGCTCCTCTTCATGACTTCCTATCCCCAGGAGATGGTGGCAAAATTATCCCACGATGGTGAGTTCTTATTTTAAAAATATCTTATTTAATATTTTTATATTCTTTCATTATAATATTATTTTAGCCTTTTCCTTTTATACATAACTTTGATTTTTCTGGAAAATAATCTTTGAAAAAGATATGAAAAATGATTTTTATTTTTTAACACTTCCTTTAACATATAGCTTTGAGGAAAATATATTCAAATTAATTTCATATATTTTTAATATTTATAATTTACTGTCACTTGAATAAATTATGTGAAAATTTCAATTATGATATTAAAGTTAGTAATTTTTCTAAAATGAAAATAGCAGAATATAGTAAGCTGTATATATTTTTGTTAGTCATTCTAAAATCACCAGATTGTATCAGAATATTGAGATGTGCACAACACTAAAGCAATTCAACTGATTTTACTGTTTCTCTGACTTCCAGTATAAAATCTAGCTTTTGCATACCTGTTTGGATTTTGTTAACATAAAGCCTTATTTCTCATAAAATTATACAATCTATCAATTTGTTAAAGTGGTTTATAATTTTTATATTTTTAGCTATATGGATGGGAGATTCTGTTTGGGCTGTAGTCCCAAGTAGGATGATGCTGGTGACTGAACTAGTTTAAGCAAGAAAGTGGCCTGGTGGATACTACATTTAAGAAAGTCTCCTCCTATGGATTCAATAAGAGCAGCTAGAAGGCTGCTCTCCCTCTTAGTGGCTCTATTTAAGCCCATGCCCCAAAGATCTAGATCAACATCACACACATTTTTCCATATTGTATCCTGCCAGAAGTTTGGAATTTGTCACTACCGTGTCTTAGCCTGCACATTTCCAGCCACAGACAAATCCACTTTCGGACCAGGCATCCTTCACAGCTCAGCCTCAGCCTCAGTATGATGGAAGAGGCAAAAGCCAGAGGGAGTCTCCTGCGCTAAGATCTGGAATTCACATGACATCACTTTTCATTCATTCTGTTGGTGTAAACAAGACATAGGGTTAGTCCACATTCAGAGGACAGGTCATAGACTCTTTTCTGGATGGGCAAGGGGACAGAGTCAAGTACACAGAGGCCTGGGAAGAATGAAAGGCTGTCAACAAACTATCTCATTGTATTACAGGACATTCAAGGAACAGTCATTCGGCATGTCGGGGCCCTCATGTCCCCTACTGTGCACCATGCTGGATACAGTCTGAGAGAAGCCATCAGTTGAAATGAAAATAGACATGCTATGGGCAGCCTCCAACATGAAAATAATTTCCAAGTACACATGCATTCCTTGACCATAGTTTTAATTTAAAATGGCCAATTACAAAGAGCCAATACAGACACTGAGCCAAAAAAAAAAAAAGTTTGCTGAATTTCCTTCCAGATTTCTCTGAATGTGCATGCAACTACCAGATCTTCTCTCATAGTGGGCCTCCATTCCACAGCTCGTGACTATTGGAAAATATGTGGGGGGGGGACTGATTCTTTTTCTTGGTATAAATAAGCAGCATTTCTCTGCAGAAATGTTCATAGCTTGCACCTCAGAAACGTCCTCGGGATATATTTAGCTCATTTTATATCTCTGTGTCCCACCAAAGACGTGTTTAGGTAGCTTGATATACCTGTCACCAAGAGGCTGAAACTTATTATATCTCATACTGACATGGGCCTGTCCGGGTAAGGACGTATCTTTATGGGGAATTGTTATTTCTGCATCATGAGCTGAAAGTTTAAAAAGAGAACTCACCCTTTGTCAAGGTTACAAGATTTAGGAAAAATATTGCATGAGCATACATACTTTTGTTGTCTGTTTGACATTCAGATTTTAGTGGCTGTTGGGTTCCCACCTGGAAACCCACCTTCTATAAACTTGAAGACGGCAGATTTAGAAACTAACAAATTAACAAATATTTCTTCTTTACATTTGCTATTATTACTACCCTTGCTCTAAATTTCTAAAAGAAATCTTCTTTTCTCTGCATTTGAAAGAGGCATTTTAGTTCATCCCTTATCATATTTTTGTTTAGGTAAATTAACTACCTATTAATTGATCTCTTTTCCCCTAGTCTCTTTCTCAATTAGTGTACCCTGCACAAAGTCATAAGAAGCTCTTTCTAAAACTGGTCTTCCTACAGTCAGGATGCCTGGAAATCCAACCCAAAGTGGTGGTAAACTCTACCAAAGACCACCTACCAACATGAAACCAATAGTCAACAGGTTCTAGAAGGTAAATTTGAAAAGAACCTTGATGAAAGAGTTTTAGTTTCTAAAACTAAAAATATTTGAAGTATTTTTTCTATTAAAAATGTTCCAAAACCCTCTTAGTGTGTGTTCTTTAAAACCTTGCTCCCGGTCTACCCCCAGCCTTCTTTCCATCCTCATCTCTACAAACTGCCTTTCTCCATACTTGGGACTTAATGCAGCATTTCCCAAAATAGTTGGTCTAGGAGATATTTAAAAGTGATGGGTGAAAAAAGTATTCTCTAATAAAATAGAGCCTTGGGAAATACTACATTTAAAAAGTTAGACTTCTCAATTAGGAAAAATTGAACTAACTTTCTAAAAATGTGCATACTCCAGGTGCTTCCACTGCCTCTGTGCGTACTTTAAGGCCTTTTACTCTTTCACTGTAGTGCATAAACCAAATATCTGTTCATGTTTCAAGATCAAACTCAATTTTATACGTGCCGCCCCTTCGGTAACCTTTCCTCAGCCCTCCAAACCAAGCAGATCCATTCTGCATCTTTGTCTCCAAATTCAGGTAATGCATTTGTCCAGTTTATCCAAGTTTTCCTGGTTTTTACCCCCAAAGTTGCACATTCAGGAACCCCTTCCCATCCCCAGACAAATCGTGATGGTGGATACCTTATCACATCTCTTAGACACTAACTCTTTGAACACAATGCCAGTACTCCCTTTATCAATAGTTGTGTTTGCATCACTTGTGTAAGTCCAGTGCTAGATACTTACTAAGTGCACAATAGATGTCTGTTGGGTGATTGAATGGATAAAGGTTTTCGAGGGCCCATGGAAGGAAAAACAAAGGGAGGAGAGAGAAGACAAGGACAATTTAAGAACAGAAGCAATTTAAGAACAGAAGAATCATTGGAACAGGGGTGCAGTGGAACGTAGAGGGGCAGCCTCCACCCTGCTGCATGCCATGATACTCTCCAAGCTTTTCTTAAATAAACATTAGTATGTGTTTGCAGCACATAATGATTACACTGATTGTGGGAAGTTGGTACATGTACATAACCCATCTTAGTTTTTTGTTTTTTGTTTTTAATTCCCTTTCCCTCTCTTCCCTCCATGTCTTGGTCCTCTTCCCCTTTGCAAATGATCTATCTCCCTGCTTTCTATTATTAATTTTTTTTCTCTTTTTTATTTTGTTTTTGTTTTTTGGGTGCTGGGGATCGAACTCAGGGCCTTGCACTTGCTAGGTAAGTGCTCTACCACTTGAGCTAAATCCCCAGTCCCTTTTCTCTCTTTTTTTTTTTAATTTTTTTTTTTATTTTTACCAAGAACGTATATTGGTACATTATATACATAATGATCATAATTAACACGGTTGTTTTGTACCTGTACATGATGTATCCTGGCCTTCCCCCCTCTTCCCCTCCCCTCCCTTCCATTATACTTCAGTTTTCTCATGTAAGAGAGACCACATGATATTTAAGCCTGTCTGATTTATTTCATTTAGCATCATGATCTCAAGGTGCATCCATTTCCCTACAAGTGATCCAAGTTTATCCTTCTTTATGGCAGAGTATCAAAAGCTTTTTTAAAATATACTAACAATTTTACTCGACCAATTGAATGAAGCCTGTGGAGTTACAACCTTGGATAGGATTTTTAAAAACCTCCTCAGGTATTTCTAAAGTGCAGACAGTGTTTAGAACCACTGGTTTGTGGCCACCCAAAGGCATTCAAAATCCAGCAGTAGAAGGAATCTAGGAAAAAAAATACTATAAGGTTAAAAGATGTTTAAAGGAGGGACAAGTCTAGTATAGTTCTCTAATAATTTCCCTGTGCAGAACATTATTGTTGTGACCACTCTTGTGCCTCTCTTCTTGTCTGACACATAATCGTCCTCTCAGTTCTGAGGGCTCCCAGCTAACTCCCGAGGGTAGAAGTGAAAAGACAGAGAAATATTGCAGATGATCATCCCCACAAACTGATGGGTGTAGTTAATCTGTCTTAAAAGAGTTGTTTGGAAAAATAAATAGCATCCAAGGCCAGGTAAAGAAAATAGTTAATGTTAGCAATTTTGTTCACATATCCAGGAAATAGACCTGCTACTGGTAGGCTAAATAAGTGTATATCACACATGACCTTCGAAACCATTGATCTCAAAGGTTATAAACAATGCCCTACTGACCCATTGGTCTATGTCCTTGGATTAAGAAAGCTTTCGACGTAGAGTTCGAAAGCTTTGTAGTGTGTTGCTGCCAATGAAGAAGCCTACTTTAAAAATATATATATATTGAACCAGGTTCTATGTGATCATTAATCACAGACTCTCCCCTGGACTCCCATCATAACCACCACATCTGCATAAAATCCCCTGCTGAAATCGCCTTGCCATCTTTTCAGCCTTCTACGAAAAGCAGACATATTCTGAGGAAAAGAGAGAATAAAAAGAGGGGAAAGAAACAAAGAACACACAATGTGCTGCCTTTTAAATTTTACCTTAAATTCCATAAATGTTTTAAAATCATTTCTAAAAATACTGAATTTTATCTAAAGTTATTTTAAAAGAATTTTGTATGTGTTGGCTCTGGGTCTCCTAGCACTGTCTCATGGTCATGCTAAACACAGTACTTAATAATTAATGTTCACATTTTGGTGTTTCTTAGATACTATGTATGTCTTCCATATTTTTGCAGAGCCAGAGCTTTGCACAAGATAACAAGTCCAGTACTAAACCCAAGATATAGAAAGGGCCTCTGAAGCTTCGGGTTCACTGATAAAATGGTGCATCCTCCACTGACCCTCTAACATGGTCTTTGAAGACATAAATGATATCTCCCTCCCCCATTTATTGTTATTAAAGTGACATCAAATTATATAGCCTTGTATAAAATACCAATAATACAGAATTGTAAAAATAAAAATCGAAAGGCCTTTTTTTACTGTCCCTCATATCCCTTCCAGAGGTTATTGCTTTCAGCATTCAGTATGTGAAATGTACCCATTTTTAAACAGTGCTTTATGAGAGTTATTTAAATTTTATTTTCTCCTCCAGACCCTCAAATACCATTATTTTTTAAAGTGTTCAGATATGTGTATATATATCTCAGCTCTCGATTATCAAAAGCCGATGCTCCAGTGTTGAGGAGCCCCCAGGTCCTTCTTGCATTCACCTTGTTCTTTAAGCATGTAGGTGACATGGGGAACTGTGGGCTATTGGGACCATAAACAGTGGCAACATGGGCAGATCTGGAGTCAGACTTGAGCTCAAATTCCCCTTTAGCCATTTAGTACCTGCATGACCTCGGCCAACTACTTAATTACTTTGAAGTTCTTCACCTTCAAAATCAGGAATTGCATGAAAACCAGCAAAGGGAATTGTTGCAAAGATTAAATGACATGGCTCATGCAAACAGCTCCTGGAATATTATATATGCAATTAATATGAAAAACCAGCACAGCAGCTTCATGGTCATTGTTAGCACAGGTATCACTTTCAGCAAGCTGCTAAAGAAAGAGAGTCAATAAAAAGAAAATCAAATACCATTTGTATTACTTATTAGTAGCTTGGCAGTGTGTTGTATTGGAAGATTTTGAAAATGTTTGATTAGAGTGAAGCTCAGTGTGTCCTCTGGAAAAGTAACTCCTCAGTAGCCTCCAAGCTACCTCCGAGCTCTCCGGAGCTCACAGAACAAGGAGGCACATACAAAAATGATCACCCTGTTTACTAAAGTAATCCAAAACATGCAGTTGGAGCGAGGAGGAGAAATTGCGCATTAAAATTCTTGGGGGGGGGGTTGTACAGCGAGGCAAGAAGTCCACAATGAATCCCAAGGCATGCGATGTTCATGTGTTCCTCCTCTCTGCCATACAAGCCTTCCCCGTGGATGGAGTATTTGCCAGGACTAGAGCCGAGAATTGAACCAGAAAGCTCACCAGGTGGAAGATACCTGAACCAACACGCACTTAGATTTTCTAGAAGACACAGAGTGCATCCAGCTACCCAAAGGCCATGCTTGCCCATCCGACTGATGAAGAGCATCAAGTGTATCAGTATTCCTCAGGCGGAGAACTGATGGGCCAGAATGGGTGTCACCCATGGGTGGGTAGTTTAAGGCCTCATTACTATTTATTGCCTATTTGGCCCTTTCATACCATGGTATCCATCATTAGCATACATAGACTTTACTTATTTTACTACATCCAACATAGATCCCAAGTTACTTCCTCTTTTACTTGCTGTTATTGATTCTTATTATGTATTTTTCCTATTTTATACAGCAGAATAGCATACTCTTCAATCACAGGAAATAACTCTCCTTGGCAGAGAGCAGTAGGTAAAGCTCTACTCTGAAACTGAGTACTGGATTCAAGTTCCAGCACCACTGAAGTGTGCTTCAGTTTCCTTCTCTGAAAAATGCAGGTCAACATGACCCTAAATGTACTTGCCTGGTGAGGCAACTGTGTGGATTAAATGAGTTATTCAACTACCATATTCGAAATAATGCCTGACTCTTCATACAGACCCAGTAGCATCAGCTCCTGTGATTTTTAGCACTTGGGGCAGCGTGTTCTTCACTGGCAGCAAAGGGGTACTGGGAGAAGATGTCAGTGTGTTTTTGGAGGGAAAAAGTAAGTCTTTACATTTATAGGATGTGTCAACATACAAAGAACTTTAAATGATCATTTTAGAATTTCAAAACAAGTCCCTATAGCAGGCCCACAAACACAGTTGTACGAGCATGAACCCGAACCTTCTCTCAGAGGCCAGTGGCCTACTCAGAAGCACACGCTTTTTAGGTGTCCAGTCCTAACTTGAATCCAGGTCTTCCAGTTCTCTGTCTCAAGATAGCTGCTGCCCCCAAGAATTTGGGAAGAGCATCCTGTGCCTGAAATATAAAGGGCCCCCAGCCCTCTTCCTACTGCACACTAAACAGTTATGGTCAGAGAGAAGACATGAAAATTGCTTGTCCCCGACTCTTAGCACAGTGATTAATTTACACAATTGCATAAGTGCCTTGTAACTGATTACTCTGGATCATTTCCTAGATAAAATAATCATACTTGAGAGCATTTGGGAGATAGGAAAAGTGGCAGACCCAAGAGGATCGATCTCAGAAAGGGTAGGCATTTTTTCTCTCTTCACTTAGGATTGCTGTAAATGATTATATGTACCACAGACATAAAATCACCTTATTTCCAGTGTAATCCATAGCAGTAAAAATTGAGCATTTAGTACTTAATTGTAATTCAAAGCGTTTAATTCAAAATAGAGTTTAACAACATAAGCAGAATATAGGCACCAATTAGAAAGTACTGTATTTCCATATTTCATGAATCCACTTATTTGCAAAGTGCGAGTGTAGTCCTGGGAGAAACCTCAAGAGTTCATCTTTGCTAGTTGCTTGGCCTCCTTGGAATCATTGTATTGAGTCAATTAGCAGCAACTACAATTAACGGGAGATGCATTATATAAAGAAGTGCTGAGCAGGTAAAAGAAAACCAAGTGGAAGGAAATGAAGAGATGATGAGCAGTTAGCAGAATACTGTTGCTACAGAAAGAGGGAGAAGGAGAGAGAGAGAGAAGCAAAATTTAACCAGGTGCTAAACCAAAGTTCCAAGCCGTTATATCTATGACCAACTTGCCTCAAAGTTCAAGAACTATTTTCAAATCTCAGGCAGTCTTGTGTATCCTGACAGACAAAAGCCGGCAGCAACCGAGCTCATGCGTTGCTTGAGACACGGTCACTTTGCAGCCGACTGCCGGTTTCCGAGCAGAGGTAAGGTAAGACTGCCACCCAGAAATGCCAAAGTCTTTCAAATGATCAGTTCTAGCAAAGAGAAAAATTTGGACATTTTGTAATCTGTTGAAAACTGAGTTACTTTTTATAAAGTCACAGAAATAATCCTGAGGGTACTTGAGGAAGGGTGCATTTTTCTCACAAGGGCCTCCCACCATAGGAAGCGCGAGTCCAGATGAGGCCGGCCTGACAGAAGGCGGCAGAGGCCCCTTCCTGGGTCTTGTAGTAGGAGAAGAATTAGGCAGCAGCTCTGAAAGCCCCTTTCCTGCCTTTAGTTGCCCTGTCATGACTGCCTTCAGGTCCTGAATCAATTCAAAACATTTACCTTTCACGGTCATTTGGCTTTGGGGAGGAGCCAGAAGCTGCATGGTGCCAGATCCAGTGAATAAGGTGGATGAGGACACAGCGTAATATTTTTATTATCTGCCTGCCTTTCTGTTAAATGATACTCTGCAGCAACATTCACCATATTTTGGACCAAACCTTGCAATGATATTCACCAGAGAGGACCTCAGAACTGCTGCACAGAGTGCCAAGGACAGTGGGATAAGAGTATTTGACACAGCAAAAAGATCACCATACCATGTACATGCCAGGCACTGAGGACTTTGAGTGTTTCTTTATTTGTGCCTCACAACCCTTTGAAGAAAGTGAAGCTTGGAGAGAATGTAAAATAAATTATTCGAGATTATATAATAAATAAATACTGACCCAAAATTCCAGCCCCTATAGCCTGGGTCCCAAAACTCTGCTTTAGCCAGGACTTTATTACCTTCAAATTCAAGTTTCCCAGGTGCTTTGAAACATTTTCTAGAATGCCCAATGTTATTTATACATCAAATGGAAGATTGGTTTTCCTATCAAAATTGCTCTTATACTCCAGTATAAATTCTGACTCCTTTTCTTGTAGTGTTACTTTACTTTAAGATCATATATCTGAGAAATAAGCATTGTAGTTAGCATTATACTGAATAACAAAAGTTACACGTTAATTTCCATATCTAGCACTAAGTAATTTTGTTTAGCTTTCATTGACATGTGCCTTCATAATTTCGTGTTTAGATCTATTTTCTAATACTTTCTAAACTTTCTTAAACTGACAGACCTAGTGACAATCTGAGAAATGTCCCTTCATATTTCAAGAAGAAATTGTTTTATGACTGAGACAAAGTCCCTGTTTGCTGCTTGGGAATGAAAGTGGGCAATGAAAACAAGAACAGTTGTGTAAAAAAGCCACTAGGACACAAATTTATAAATAGTCTGGAAATTATTTGGGAGCTTAATCATTTCATATAGTTTGGTTTTTTTTGTTTGTTTGTTTGTTTTTGTTTTTTTTACCCCCATGAGTAATCACTGAGGAGAAGCGACAGCTTTCATTTGTATGAGGATCCGGTAGCAATTTAAGTAAATGTTGACAGCCACAGTTGGCGTGTTTTTCCCAGTTGTCAAGGTGTGTGGACAGGGCTGTAGTCACCCGTCCTGCCGATCTGCAGGATCCCACAAGGAACTGAACCGCGCAGGCAGGCAGAAGTGAGCTCTTGCGCACGTGTCTGCCGACCAGAGGGATCGGCTCTCGCAACACTGCCAGGCCCGCTCCCGTTGAAACCCGGCCACCTCCCAGCCGTCCCGACCCTGGAGCACTCACACAAGGAAGGGGGTTGTTGGCAAGATGTCACTGCACCCCAAACTGTCACTTAGAAGATTTGTTGTCTCCTCTTTGCCTCCTTGAACCCTCACAGAGGAACATCTTATTCCCCCGGTTACTGCTTCAGGAGACGGCAAGATAAAACTGTCAGTAGGAAGGGACGGGTTTGTGATTTACAGCATTTCTACCAGTCAGTTGCCGTCTCTCTTTGCTCCTTGCTTACAAAAATATATCTTAAATTATTAAAAGTTTTATATGTATAAAAATAAAGTACATACATATGAAACTACCCCTGAGATTGAGCAGATGTGAACATAGTTTACCTTATTTGCTTTATATCTTTTAAAAGATGTAGCACACTACAGGGTTAGCTACGACCT